>MJUU01071736.1:30320-40668 GCA_002080025.1 Modiolus philippinarum
CCCCCTCTTAAATAAGGAGATTGATATACCCTGATCAACAAAAATATTTTACCTGTGCAGCATGCGGAAATTTAGTGTCATGTGCATACGAAGTCATTTCTATGTGAAATGAACAAGATATATGACTAGATAATTAAATGATGGGGGTGATACATCTATATGTACTGGTGGTGCCTTTAATCTGTAAAGGTCCCAGAAGGACTTTTTTATTTTCTAAATGTCATATTTCCTCGTTAGCCCACCATACCTCTAGTATGGCCGTCGATTAATAAAAATCTAAACAAAGTTGTCAATCTTTAACTTATATATATTTCCACAATTTACATCAGACAATTCCTTTCTACCCAAAATTTTACAGCGGGAAATCACAGACGATAAAACAGCTGATCAAGGCAAGACTAATTAGAAAACCCGTTCCGGAATTTAAGTATTTCCGGAAATGTATTCATTTCCCAATCGACCTCCACAACTACCAATACAATATTATAACATCCCCCGCCCAAAAAGAAATAATTCCGTAAGTGAAGAATTTCTACGTAGTTGCGGATGTCGGTGGGAAAAACAAATCATGCAAAATATACATCAAAACATGAATCAAGAAGTATTAACATATAATTGTGAATTCAATGGCCGCGTAATTGACTAGAATTTCGAAGAATGGATATGAACTGAATGTAACATACATGTAGTGTCAAATCTAGAATAAACAGTGACATTGATATTTGTTACGCAATGAATTATGATAATAGTAAATGTTCGGTGAATTGTTTGGACATGTTGGACACTATCTCTCTGAAGGCTAGCAGAGACCTCTTACTCTGGTTATTTATATGATAGAGTAATAAAAGGGATATCTATCATGCACAGATTCGTGATCATCCCAGATACTCACACACACATACAATTATATCACAATATCATATAAACACAAAGGTTTTATGTCTAGCTCAGTCAGACATCCAAATTCACTCTCATACCACTGATATCTATTCAAATATCATTACACGAGTTAAAAAATCAAAAATAAGTTCATACCAAGATCAATGAAAAGAGTTCTAAAATATAATTGTATAAAATGTTATTTTCAGCAAATGTCGCCGAATTTATTTAAAACTACAAATGTTCCCGGACCAATTATGGGAAAATCAACAATCTCTGTAAGATTAAGTTCTTGCATCTAATAATCACTGTCAAAACAAAACCAATGGCGACACAATTGTCACCAACCGTGGCGATTCTATCATCAAGCCCCACGTGTATTTTGTAGAATCCACTACGCAAACTTCCTGGTATAAATCTTTCACTGTTTTTGGCGATACAATTATCACCAACCTTAAATAAATCTTTGGCTATATTACTTATCAAAGAATAAACTGAAGCGCTTTAATTTGACCACTTTGAATGAATATCTGCTTGCGTTTAAACGGAGATACACAGAAATATGAACTATTGTTTGGCGACTCAATTATCACCAACTTAGGCATGTACTGAGGCATGTACACAACACTACAGTAACAAACATTAAACAAACATGTTCTCAATCCAGAAATATTAAAACTGAAATGGCATACATAATGTGCAAATCCGGAACTTTCCTAGTTCCAAACAAATTATGTGGCGAATCAATATTCACCAATCGAGACATATTACGAATAACTGCAAATTGTTGATATGTTAAAATCCAAAAACTGAATAATTCAAACTCTTGACATAAAATTGAAACTATCATATAACAAGATAATAACAAATTAAGATGAATGTCTGATTCAGTCTAATATTGTTCAATTTCGAGCCATGGCGAGTCAATAATCACCAACTATTCAATAAGTGGCGGAGGTCTAATGAGAAGTAATTCCTGGGCTTTTGGTGGGAGTTCTGTAAATGTTTTCCACGCAGCGTTTTGGGATGGTTCGCCAACCATCTGAACTAAATAAAGAAAACCACCTTTATGTCGTTTTTTAGCCAAGATTCGCTTAACTTTAGGGCAAGTATTGTCAGCGTTAGTTTGTGATAATTCCAGATCACTGGGATCGATGTGATCCTCATTTCGAAATCGGACTTGTCTACGAATAGTCCGAGTTGATCGTCTGTTCACACAATCGTCTTGTTTGGTGCTTTCTTGGTGTTGTTCGATTGCGTGGTCACTTTGTGTATCTGAATCGGAAGTCATTTGTCCTTGAATAGGGGCATTTGGCACATTTACTACTGTTTGATCCGAAACAGAATCAGTATTTGCATTTTCAAAAAAATGTTGAGGATTCGGTTGTCGAATATGTGCTAGTTTTATTCGATTCACATGAATTGGATTAGAAAATTTCTTTTTCCCGGAAGGGTCTCTTAATTTCACCATGTGGTCACTAAGCAATTGGTTGATTGTGGAAGGACCTGTGTAAATGGGTTTTAATTTACGCCCTTGTCCCGTTGGAGTGATTTCTAAATAAACATAATCTCCAATTTTAAATTCAATTTCATGTGCATTTTGATTCGCTTTGTCTAACATAAGCTTTTGTGCATGTTCCGAATTTTCTTTCACCACCTCCCGAATTGTTTGTAAACGACCAGTGAATTCGACTAAATATGAATGAATTGACAATGGTAGTCATTTGAACATAGCACTAGGCATCATGTTTGTTAGTGGGAAATTTGGTCTCCGCCCGTATACTACTTCAAATGGTGAAAAATTCGGACTTGCATTCACACTAGAATTAATAGCAAACACAATAGCCGGTAAAACGTCCTCCCAATGCTTGTTATTCGATACATATAATGTGAGGCGCTCGGCCAATGTTCTGTGAGTGCGCTCACATGAACCAAGGCAATGGTGCATGAAACTTGGGGTAAAATCCTGTGTGACGCCTAGTAACTCACAAACAGTCTTGGTGCATTTACCCATGTTTTCTTTCCCTTGATCGGAAATTAAAGTTTTGCACACTCCATATTGACAAAATAATTGAAAAATTGCATTTGATACTGTCAGGACGTCACTATTTCTTATAGGCACTGCATATAAAAGTTTAGAAAACATATCAACTGCAGTGAAAATAGAAATATTCCCGTTTGGTGATGGCGGTAAAGGGCCATACAAATCCATTTCCCATGCTTCAAATGGTTCACACGGTGTTGGGAATGCTGTAAATTTTGCCTTTGTTTTAAAATTGGAAAGTTTTCGAACCTGACACTCATGACATGATTTAACATAGTCCGTGATGATTTTTCCCATTCGTGGAAAATAAAAGAATTCCTTCATTCTATCAAGCGTGTTTTGGATTCCGCAGTGACCACCCATAGGCGAATCATGTGCAATTCTCAAAACTGTATTGACAAGTGAATTAGGAACAACAAGCTGGTATGTGTTGCCAATGGGTTTCCGTTTAGCTTTTGAATTTGAAAAATGATATAAAATGTCATCCAAAATTACGTAATCTGAAACTTCTAGTAACAATCGTCGTGCTTTTTTCTGGGATTTCGGTAATTTGTCATCTTTAAGATATTCAATAAATGTCTTCAGTTCTCAGCAATTTTTGTTGCGCTTAGTCCAATTTTATTAAACATACCAGTCTTGGTTAAATTTTCATCGGATTTGGCTGATTGTTTTCATTGATTTTCTGTCTTTTTGAACGGCGTTAAATTTTTTTTCACTGTGGTCTCTTCGCATGCCATTTTGTCTGTGTCGACATCATATGGGTCAGTCATTTGAGCTGCCTGAATTATAGGTACATTTATATCTGTTGTTACACCGCTCTGTTCTGTTTCTGTTATATTTTTAGAATTAATGTGGTCCTGAAGATCAGTTCCACCAGGTAGTGTGATTTTTCCGACATTTTCCGGTATATATGGAAAGAACGGGTCGTCTTCCGCAGGACTTTCTGACAATTCTTTTGCTACTTCTGGGCAACGTGACAGCGCATCTGGTAGTTGCATTTGTGCTGCTGGTTTATATTCTATATTAAAGTTGTATTGCTGAAGCAAAGAAAGCCATCTTTCGTATATTGCGCCCTTGAATTGTTTTTGGTAAAGGGGCTGTAGAGCTTTGTGATCACATTCAACAACAAATTTGGCTCCTCGCAAATAATCATTACAGTCCAAAATGCTGACCATCATACCAAGTAACTCTAATTTTGTCGGTCCATAATATTGTTGATATGAATTCAAGCTTTTAGATCCATACCGGATAATCCTAGGTGTGTGACTCTCATCGTCTGGATCAAATTGATTTAGCATATATCCGATGCCCTGGGATGATGTATCTACGGCAAGGCGAAAAGTCCAGTCATAACGTGGAAACTGTAGAAACGGTGCAGTAGTTAAACTTTGCTTTAGACCATCAAATGCATTTTGTTGTTCTTCTAACCATACAAATTTCGTATTTTTGCGTAAAAGCCTAGTCAGGGGATTAATTGTTGCACTGAAATTCTGGATAAATTTTTTGAACCAATTGAACATGCCAATTATCCTCCGCAGTTCTTTGACTGTGCGAGGTGCTGGTAAATTTAACACGGCATCTACGCGGTCTGCAGGGGATTAATTCCGTCCTTTGATATTTGATGACCAAGGAAGGTACAAGATTCTGCTGCAAATCTGCACTTTTTAATTCCCATTTTCAATCCTGCCTCCCGAAACCTACGAAATAACTCCTTCAAATCCTCTAAATGGCGATCAAAACTGCTGCTGTATAGCAAAACATCGTCTAAATAGCATAATATTGAGTTAAATTGAAGGCCATGGAGTACTTTGTCCATCAGAAGTTGAAAAGTGTTTGGACTGGTTTTTAAACCCATCGGTAGTCTTAAAAATTGGTATGTACCGAAGCAGGTATTGAATGCAGTAAATTTTGAAGATTCTTTGCTAAGCCCCATCTGAAAAAATCCGGAGGATAAGTCGATTGACGTCAGATAATTCGGTGTGGTTTCTGAAAAGGCTTCAGTGAGCTCCTGGAGATTTGGAATTGTGTATTTGAAGTCTTTAGTCTGAGAATTGAGGTATCTAAAATCGCAACAAAATCTGAAGTTTTGTGGTGAATTTTGGTCTTTTGAAACGGTTCTTTTTGTGACTAGAACAACCGGACTAGAAATAGGCAAGTCATCAGTTTCATTTACTCTGGAAATTATACCTTGTTCCGACAATTTGTCTAAATGGTAACGTAGAACGTCACGTTTATGGGGTGCCAGTCTATGTGGTTTGTGGTGTTTACCTACAAAGTCATCTTTCAGTATTATCTTGTGCTCTACAATGTTTGTATATCCTAATGCAGGATTGTCTTCTGTGACGAACAGATCATAATTTTCACACAATAATTCTGCCATTTTGTCACGCTCAATGTCTGATAAATGTTCCGATATATTAAATTTGTCTTTAATTTCAGAAATTTTCTCTCTCGGCAACGCCTCGGGAAATTCAGAACACAAAGCAGAATTCGGCTTTTCAACAGTCATATGCTGTACAGCTGGTTCCTTTGTAGAAAATGGAACATAACTATAGTCCGAATTCAATACAGAAAATTCAGCAATAGTTTTGCCTTTACTAATAACCACAGAATTGCGTTCACAATTCGAACGGGAACTGTATGATTTAATTGAACTGTCACTAAATCTTTCCCAACCATTAAGCCTCTTTCAAATAAATATTTACTATTTACTATTTACTATTAGTACATATTCCGTTCAATCCACTTGCTATATACTCGGGCAAACGGCCCCATACTACAATTTCGTTGTTAGGCTCAATCGTAAGCCGCTTTCCTGCTACTACTTTTGCAGTTTTAAAATTGTAAGTAAAATTGCTAAAATCTAAAACAACATTTTGTATCCTTAGATATTCAGTTCCTAAAATTAAGGGGTGAGAAGTCAATGGCAAAATGTAAACTTCAATCGTTCGCTCTCCCTGTGTAACATTAATGCGAATTTCTGCTATGCCAATAAAATCCACTGTGCTATTATTTGCCAAACGAATACTAGAAGCTACTTTCTTATATGAAATTTTCAAATGTTCCGGAATTGACCTGTATAAATCTAGTGACAGTACGTTAATTGAACTTCCCGTGTCTACTAGGGATGCTATTTGCAAATTGTCAAATTTTACATTTATGTACAAGAAAGAATTGCGGACCAGTTCTGTTGTACTTGTTTGACTTGTAGATTGTTCCGAGTCCGCAAAATTTGTGCAAGTGTTGGCACTTATTTGTTCTCCCCCGGTTGACCGTGCCCACTGTCCACCGGATGTTTGAAGTTTCCCGAGTAAAGGTTTTTGCATGAAAGGGCCCCATGTCCATGTTGGGAGCATATTTGACAAACTGAGTCACAATTTGTGTTTTCCTGTCCAGTCCAATTGCAGTCCCTTTGTATATGATTAAATCCCCTGCAAGCGAAACATTGAATCGGCCCTTCCCTCTGCTGAGATGGAAGCTTTTGTGCCTGTTGATGTGTTCTTGGGGAGGGAAAACGCACATTTTGTTGATTTTCCGGCCTAAAATTTCGAAAAGCGGACCTTCCCCTACCACGTGTATATCTTGATGGTTCTTTTGTAGAAAGACGGTCAAATTTTTCATTAAGTTGTTTAATTTGTTCCTTTAACTGATCGACTTCAGGATTGTTAGCAATTGTCTCCGCTTTTGGAGAGGTTTGATTTTTCGGCCCCTTTTCACATTTCAGTACAGCATTAATAGAATCGGGGTGTTCACGATATCCGTAAGCCTCTGCCATTTTGGCTGAGGTTAGCGCCTGATGTATGTCAGTTGGGTGCCCAGCCCTGACAAAAAATGACAGTTTTTCTGGGAATCCACCTACAAATTTGGCTAGCATCTCGTGTGCAGGTTTATGTAATAAGCTGCCCTTTTCAACAATACGGCTATAATAGTCCTCTAATTGTTGACCTGGTGTTAAAGACAGTTGTTGAAACATTTCGCTTTCAAGCATAACTGTAGAACTTTGCCAGTTAAAATTAATGTATTTCTCTTTAAAAAGAACAATGATAGTGTCCCAAGACTTTCTAGCAAGTTCACTCAATGATAAAAACCAAGTCAGTGCGGGCCCTTTTAGTTGTAAGTGGAAAGCGGCAATGCGTCGCTTTTCCGATGTCAGGTCATTTAATACTGCAAATGACTCAAACTCATCTAAAAATTTCTTGCCATTCTCATTTGGATAACCGTTAAATTCTCGACATTTACCAAATTTATTCATGATTTGTTTGGGTTGATCTGTATCGTAACGTGTTAGTTCAGGAGCGCTTAAATATGTTGTATTGTTTTATGGCAGGTCTGTTTCAAAATTTGAAATTTCTGTTTTGTTGAAATGAGGAATCGGTGAAATGTGTCTAGAAATTATAACTGACGGTGAACGGGAGGTAACTCTTGTTGAATTCAACATGTAAAAGTCAGTACTGATTTCAGAATCAACACTGGTGTCTGATAAAGAATGTTCGCTCAATTCAGAACTTGTTTCAGTATTTGCCCACTGAGATAGCAAGTTATCAAGTTCTGATTCAGTAAAAGGGGGCAGGCTTTCATTCATATTATACAATAAAAACTAATTGTTACAGCTTGTCCAATTCAAAGCCAGCTTGTAAAATATCACTAATTAAGTGGCGTGACAATTCACACCAAACGACAAAAGAAATATTGAAGACTTCACTAAAAATTATATCACACATACATTTGGGCGAATGGCGAAACAATTTTCACCAAACGAAAATGCTAACATTAGAGCGCAAAATTGTGCATAAAACAGTATTTCTATGGGGAATCTGGCGAAGCAATCTTCACCAAACGAACAGGCAAAGTGTAGTAAATGGCGAGACAATTCAAACCAAACGGATAATTAATGGCGAAACAATTTTCACCAAACGGGTTATTAATGAAAAAGAATGGCGAAACAATTTTCACCAAACGGGCAATTAATGAAAAAAAAGTGGCGAAACAATTTTCACCAAACAGAGTAAAACAAAATAGACATATTAATTTATTTACAATCAACCGCAATAAGTTGGCAAATTTTCACAAGCCAATATTTGCAGAGCAATTCACAGGCATGAATTCCATCTTCATATAACAGACCAAAATTGTATGTGTATCTGCTGTTAGGATTATTCCGGTCTCTTCTGCAATTAACCAAATCAATTGAAAATCGGGGCGATCGTTTGTGCGTCAATCTATTGGAGTCCCTTATAAAACTATTGACCTCATCTATTTGGCGATTGAGTTCGTAATCTAAATGAATCTGCTGTCTTTTCTCAGAGTCTGAAAGGGGTCTGTGGCTATGTGTTTCGTTCCTCTCCCGCCGTGCGCGGTCCCGGCTGAAGAATAGGCCCGCAGCATCCTCTGAGCTTGGAGTATGAGCCATCCTAACAGAGGACCCCGAGGGAACCCCGGGATATAGAAATAGGACCCAGTATCTCCGGCTTGCGGGGTGTGACCCCTCCTAAACGGAGACTGACCCCGAGGGTCCCGGGATATAGAAATAGGACCCATTCCGTGGTTGTGCGGGATTAATAAATACACAACCCATCTTTCGGATGGGATGTAAACTCAGGTCCACGTGTTGGAAGAAATGCCACGCTTCCTGCACGTTAAAGAACCCTTGTAGCAAGCCCTCTTTGGGGTGGTCCGTAGGTGATCGGCTACAAGGTTAAATTCCCCGCCCTTGACGATTTCACCCTGCTTTTCCAGTGGCAGTCAGAATTTCCCGTCCCATGGCCATTTCCATACCCCAAAGTGATTATTTATCAACAAACTTGTTCTCGTCTTGATATAGCTGAAATATTGCTGAGTAGACGTTAAACAATATTCAATCAATCAATCAATCGTTCCTCTTCGAAATGGAAGCCGGTGGAAGTTCAAGATAAACCACTTCCACTGACTGGAATGAATTTACAAATGTCTTTATTTTCCTATAACAGTCAGTAATTTTACGTACTGTTGCGTTTCCTCGCCTAGTGGCCAAACTCAAAACAAAACCTTCTTTTGTGGACAGGTCGCATGTACCAAGCCAAACGTACAAGACAATGTTAGGGTGCCGAAAAAGTTCTGTGGATAAATTCCTAACCAAAAAATGATATTGGTCTTCAGATTTTGCACCTCTAGTACACCACAAAATTATGTCGTTTCCGAACCCATTAATGTCAGATAAAACGTTTTGAAGTCTAACACCTTTGCTATCTGACAGGATAATTGGCGTTTTTGTTATTGGGCTGTCAACAACATTTCGGTTTCTGGTGACGAAATTTTCAAGTTGTCTTTTACTCATAACAGTTCTAATATAATCAAGAAAAAATCATACACTTCTAAAAGATTCAAGGTGGCGAGACAATTCTCACCAAAAGAAACATCGAGCGTCCAAGAAAAATGCAAGTACAAAATTTATGATCCAACTCTTATGAAATATTTAAGTTCTCCACCATATCGCACGGTCGGGGAATCTTTGGCCGTCGATTAATAAAAATCTAAACAAAGTTGTCAATCTTTAACTTATATATATTTCCACAATTTACATCAGACAATTCCTTTCTACCCAAAATTTTACAGCGCGAAATCACAGACGAAAAAACAGCTGATCAAGGCGAGACTAATTAGAAAACCCATTCCGGAATTTAAGTATTTCCGGAAAGGTATTCATTTCCCAATCGACCTCCACAACTACCAATACAATATTATAACACTAGTCACAGTTTGTATTGCACTGTGTTCAAATTGCAAAAGACGAGAAGAAATTGACAGCTTATCTTGGGATCAATTACTGGGAACGAATATTGTTAGGCTGTTTTTATGAATGTCAGAGCCATTTTAAGATTGCAGACTTACCCACATGTACAAAAGTAGCCATCTCCAAAACTGACCGACTAATACCACCAACAAGATTTTCCAGAAACATGCACTAATTGTCCTTCCAAATTCCACAAACTCGCCTTGTATTAAGACAGCAATTTTTCCCCCTCGCACCATACGAAATTGGAATAACCTCCCACTGAACACTGTGATGAGTGACTCTGTTCAGTCATTCAAAACAGCTGTATCAGCCATCAATTATTAGCTTCACATTCACTTGTACATAGTTTTATCTTATGAACAAAAAACATTTATTTTCGCCGCCGTGCACGGTCCCGGCTTATGAATAGGCCCGCAGCATCCTCTGAGCTTGGAGTATGAGTCTTCCTAACAGAGGACCCCGAGGGAACCCCGGGATATAGAAATAGGACCTAGTATCTCCGGCTTGCGGGGTGTGACCCCTCCTAAACGGAGGCTGACCCCGAGGGTCCCGGGATATAGAAATAGGACCCATTCCGTGGTTGTGCGGGATTAATAAATACACAACCCATCTTTCGGATGGGATGTAAACTCAGGTCCACGTGTTGGAAGAAA
>MJUU01071736.1:40786-60980 GCA_002080025.1 Modiolus philippinarum
TTTGGGGTGGTCCGTAGGTGATCGGCTACAAGGCTAAATTCCCCGCCCTTGACGATTTCACCCTACTTTTCCAGTGGCAGTCAGAATTTCCCGTCCCATGGCCATTTCCATACCCCAAAGTGATTATTTATCAACAAACTTGTTCTCGTCTTGATATAGCTGAAATATTGCTGAGTAGACGTTAAACAATATTCAATCAATCAATCAATCTTTCGGATGGGATGTAAACTCAGGTCCACGTGTTGGAAGAAACGCCACGCTTCCTGTACTTGAAAGAACTCTTGTAGCAAGCTCTTTTGGGGTGGTCCGTAGGTGATCGGCTACAAGGCTAAATTCCCCGCCCTTGACGATTTCACCCTACTTTTCCAGTGGCAGTCAGAATTTCCCGTCCCATGGCCCTTTCCATACCCCAAAGTGATTATTTATTAACAAACTTGTTCTCTTCTTGATATAGCTGAAATATTGCTGAGTAGACATTAAACAATATTCAATCAGTCAATCAATCATTTATTTTCGACTTAGGTATAAGCATTGCGCAGTATCAAATCGGCAGAATTTTCAAAGTGCTGAAGGTGGTCGATTAAGAAGTAGAAGTGCAGAAAAAATTACATTAATTGTACATATTTCACATATAGGCTTATTCGCCGTGACGTCACAACATCGAAATTTTTACCTGTGGACCCTTTTGGTTGGCAAAAAATCGTATTCATTAATTAGGGTAATAAAAATGTCATTTTCAATTGACCGATATGGAATTGTTTTTACAGGTAATTTGGTAATTTCTTTTTATCTGAATTGAAGACATTTTACAGTTAAGTGATAATAAAAAAAATGATATTTGATTATTTTTATTTGATGTAATTGACGTATTTGTATAGCATTCAAAATTTTCACAATTTTTTAAATATTTGAAATACACATTTCAAATTTTTCAAAGGAAATTGAGAAAAAAAAGTAATTTGGTAGAAAAAATATGAAATTCTGGAGGTTTATTAGACATTTTGCAGATATAAAATCTGACTAGTATGTAAAAAGTAATTTAAAAAATAAAATTCTGTCCCATTACCATACAATACAAGTTATTGATGAAATACAATTTCGCAAACCAAAAAATTTATCTTGTGACGTCACTGACTGGATTCGCGAACAAGCCTATATTAATCAAAGTCCGAGACAAAGAAATCTCAGGCATCCAAGATTAGATTTCAAGTTTCGGGCGAAGCTTGTTGAAATGATGAAAATCTAACCCGAGGGTGTCTGAGATTCTCTGGTCTCGCACCTTCATCGATGTTTTTATTTAGTTCGTCATAGGAAATTCTAGCCTTTTTTGTACGTATTTAAGCTTGAATGTATGCGCGAGCGCGCCATATATTTAAACTTCTTGGAATTTTTCTGTGTATTTTGACTTCATAAAACGTTAACGTCATTAACTTTTAATCGGTGATAAGAACAGATCTCCCTCATATGCAAAACGCAATTTTATTTGCAGGAAAACCTTGTCCGATTTTTGTCTCACCTGCGAGATATAGGTCATACTCTCCGGCGATGGCGTTAACATTCCTAAAACTGTTAAATAAATCGCTTATAAACAACAACTTTGTTCACTGTTGGCTGGTTATACCATGTTTCAGATTACCTTGACCTTGTCTTCATTGTTTAATCATTTCATGAAAATTGTGACATAGTTATACATTCAAGTCCTTTTCTCAGGATTTGTAATAGATGTACTGGTGTAACTAATTGGGTACATGCCAGTCTGTCACTTGTCAATTGACCTTGACTTCATTTCGCAGTTCAGTGATTTTGTAAATTTTGCGACATAGTTTAACATTCAAGTCATTTCCTGAGCCATGGTAATGTATAGAGACAATATATCTGTGTTATTACTACAACTTAGTGGGTACATGCTAGTCTGACTTCTGTCATGTAAAATTGACCTCAGTTTCATGGTTCAGTGAGATTGTTAATTTTCTATACAAGTTCATTTCTAAGCAGTTGAAACTCTTGGATCATACTTGTCTAATTGTTACATCTTAGTGGAAACATGCCAGTCTGACACCAAATTAACTCCCAGCATCGTAGTTTTGTCGTTAGCTATATTTGATTTTACTGATTATTCGGATTCGTTTGGTTTTATGCATTTTAACATTTTTTATACGACCGCAAAAATTTTTGTGGTCGTATAATGGTATGGTGCTGTTGTCGTCGTTGTTTGTAGACACTTTTGTTTTTGGTCAATAACTTAAGTTCCAGTTGACCAATCCTTATGAAGTTTTGAAACAATGTTCCTTGGCACAAAAGGAAGGCTTGGCTTAGTTTTGGTCCATGTGGCCCCACCCCTTTTTAAAAAAAGGGGCCAAAAAGGGTTAAATTTGATGTTTTCACATATTGACTGTAGAATCTTTATTATTTATCGGATTTTGATGGGATTTCTTTCAGCGTCCTCCTGAGGAAATTTCCAATCTGCAGTATGTCAAAGGATTTCACATGGTATTACCGTTCACGGGATAAATGGGGCCCAAAAGGGGGGAATTTCAAAAAATTTATTTTTTTATTTTTAGTCCAATTTTGATGCAATTTTTTTACAATGGATTCTTATGAAAAACTAACATAGCAGTGCACCATCAGATTTTTGATAACTTGTTTCTTTTCCAGAAGGCTAAATTTCCTGCCCCTACCCATTTCTCCAATTTTCCAGTGGCAGTTAAAAGTCGTTGCCCAGGTTGTCCCTTCCACCTTTATTTCTTTCTTCTGATACTTTCAATTTTTTGAATTGATTAACTTGTTCTCGTCCTGATATAGCTGAAATATTGCTCATTGGACGTTAAACTCTAACTAATCAATCAATCAATCTTTTCCAGGCTATGAGGGGTCCAATGGTTCAAAAATTGCAAACATGCGGATTACCTTAAAATTTTTATTTTTCATCTGATTTCAGTGGGATTTTTTTCTTTAGATTCCTCTCATATTAGGCTTTTAGTAGAATATCAACCAATTTGCCATAGCTCTTACCATTTCAGAGTTATTAGGGGTCAAAGGGGCCAAAATTGCAATTTTTAGAAATATGTAAAATCTTTTTTTACATCAGATTTTGATTGTATTTTTTTCTTTAGATTCCTCTTATTGTAAGCTTTAAGAGGTATTACAACTGATTTGGCATACCTCTTACCGTTTCAGAGCTATAAGGGGTCAAAGGGGGCCAGAATTGCGATTATTAGAAATATGTGAAATCTTTATTTTTCATTCGATTTTGATGGGATTTTTATCTTTTAATTGTTCCCATTGTAAGCTTTCAGTAATATGGCAGTATATTTTGCGTTGCTCTTCGGTTTTCAAGCTATAATGGGTCAAAGGGGCCAAATTGCAATATTTCAGAAAATGTGAAATCTTTGTTTTTCATTGGATATCAACCTGTTTTTTCTTTGGATTTCTCTTGATGGTAATCAACAGAATTTCTTAGCTCTTACAATATCCTAGTAATAAGGGATTAAAAGGGTAAATTTTTATTTTCACTAGTTTGTGTCCAGTTAATTTATGTGTCAAGGTCCTTATTGTGTCCAGCTAATTACTGTGTCGTCATTCTTTTTCCTGCACGTTAAAGAACCCTTGTAGTAAGCTCTTTTTGGGGTGGTCCGTAGTTGATCGGCTACAAGGCTAAATTCCCCGCCCTTGACGATTTCACCCTACTTTTCCAGTGGCAGTCAGAATTTCCCGTCCCATGGCCATTTCCATACCCCAAAGTGAATATTTATCAACAAACTTGTTCTCGTCTTGATATAGCTGAAATATTGCTGAGTAGACGTTAAACAATATTCAATCAATCAATCAATCTTTTAGTTTACACTTTTTCAAATTTCAGTGTTCGACATGCTGCGCTCGGCGTAGCCCTTTATTGATATTATGGATATCCTTTGTTTGGGTTCTAGTGGTTATACCATGATGAGGAATAAATTTCCGAAATGGCTATACAGCTCATTAAAATCATTGCATATGTGTTATGGTCTCATGTTCATTTACTCCATATCCTTTCGTAAAATACCTTTTATTTAATCTTGAGCTCAAAGGGCAAGATGCGATAAGGGACTGACTTGGCTCTAACTTTCGTTGATTTTTTAAGTTGCACCTGAATATTTTCTTTTATGTTCGTTTGAAAGTTCAGATCCCACTTATATTTTAGAACCAATGACACCATAATCGGTGCAATTCTGACGTCATGTTAAAGCTACTTTTGAAAGTTTAGTGACATTCATGCTCATTTCATTGCAACTGTTACAACTAGACAGATCATACTTGGCTGAATTGCAATCTTATTTGGAACACGCCAGTCTTACAATTGTCATGTATCCTTGACCATGATGTCGTGGTTCGGTGACCTTTTTTTTATGTTTTACATCAGTGTCCCTCAAACTTAAATATTTGTCTTCATAATTGCGCTTTGGATTCTTTGTTTCGAGATTTAGAGGAATTTGATTCTGCTAAACAACACGCAATCTCTTTACCATCGCTAATTATGCTCTCTCTCTTGTATAAAATAAGAGCCATTCTTTCAGTTCTCCAACTTATGTTTCATTACTATATCTGTCCTTTATCTGATATAGTTGAATGTTGCTCATTTGACATATAGCTCTAATCAATTAATTAAAGCAGTGAATTCGAGGGAAAAAGGAGTATGGGCGGTAAGGGCCTTATTTGGCCTGAAAAATAAATTTGGTTGAATTCACCCAATTTTCTCATTGGAATGTTCTATGGGTATGACTTTTCAGTAAACAGTAATATTTCTCAAATATTGATGTATGATTATTGAGTTATTCTATGAAAATGCTCAAAAGAAGCCTTTTCATGACGTCAGAACTATACATATTGTGACGTCATTGATTCTAACTTTTATATTTTTTCTATAAATGGGGTCTAAGCTCTTAAACAAACATGGAAGAAAATCTTGTGGTGCAACTTAAAAACTCGCTGAAATCATGGGCCAAATTAACCCCTTATCGCACCTTGTCCTTTGCTGATAAAATTGACAAAATGATCTCCACAGATGAAAAGGTAACATTTGTTAATGTAATGTAAATATAAAGATAAATATATTCATTAAGACCATCATTTGAATTGTTAAATCACACGCATAGGAGTTTTTCACATCAAAAATAGTTTAGTTTCTCTCATTTATTTTAAATATGAGAAATAATTTCTCAAAATGCGGAAACATTACTGCTGGAATATGGATACACGCTATGAGAGTTAACAGGTCTGTAAATTCAATTATAAAGTAGGTGCACATCAACATGATGTCATGTTTAATTTAATGTTTTATGAAAGTTCAGGAGGAGTAGCGGATATGAGATGTGTTTCCTCAGGTGTAACGAACTGACCGAAGGGTGGACGAAATACCCCATCACTATATACCCCAAGAGATGAGCTGGGGTATAAATAAATAACCTAACTTCAAAAATTCACTATGTCTTGCGTTAACGCACAGCAGGCCTGCCTCAAGCCCTAAGGCAGAGCATATTACCTTTACGTTTAATTCTTTCCCGGCACCTGAATAGGTTTGCTACAGAGTTGCCGCCCCCCCCCCCCCCCGTTGGTGGATAGGGGAATGCCCTGTCTATGCGGGAGAGTCAGGTTATAATTCGGAAAGCCTGACTGCGAACTATTGTAGCCAAACTATGTGGAAAAAAACGCCACGCTCTACGCAGTATAAAGACCCCTTCTATATTTCTCTAAAGAAGGGTGTCGTATGCAAGGCTATATTTCCTACCCCTACCCATTCCTCCCCTTTTCTAGTGGCAATCTAAAGTCGTTGCCCCGATTGCCACTTCCACCTTTGTTTCTTTCTCCTTATACTTACATTTTAGCTCACCTGACCCGAAGGGTCAGTGTGAGCTAGTGTCATCACTTGGCATCCGTCGTCCGTTAACTTTTCACATATTCATCTTCTCTGAAACCACTGAAGCAAATTCAACCAAACTTTACAGGAATAACGTATGGAATGTCCTTTACAAATATTGCTCATTTCGTTCCAATCCTATAAAAAACATAGCCACCAGCGCGGAACTTAGGTTTAACATTGGACTCTATGGGAAAATGATATTTTCATCTTCTGCCCTGAAACGGCTGAAGCCAATTGAACCAAACTTTACGGGAGTGATGTACTTAAGGTCCTTAACAAAGAATCCGAAGAAAAACATGGCCGCCACCACGGAACATGGTTTAACATAACATAGGACCCTATGGAAAATCACATTTTCATCTACTCCTGAAACCACTGAAGCAAATTCAACCAAGCTTTACAGGAATGATGTATAGAATGTCCTTTACAAAGGTTACTAATTTTGATTCGATCCGATAAAAGAACATGGCCACCAGTGCGGAACTTAGGTTTAACAATGGACCCTATTGGAAAAATCATATTTTCATCTTCTGCTCTGAAACGGCTGAAGCCAATTGAACCAGACTTTACAGGAATGATGACCTAAAGGTCCTTAACAAAGATTGCTCATTTCATCCTAATCCGACGAAAAACATGGCGGCCAGCATGGAACAGGGTTTAACATAGAACCCTATGGGAAAATCTCATTTTCATCTTCTTCTCTGAAATAACTGAAGTAAATTCAACCAAACTTTACAGGAATGATGTATGGAAGGCCCTTTACAACGATTGCTCATTTTGTTCTGATCCAATAAAAAACATTGCCGCCAGTGTGGAACTTAGGTTTAACATTGGACCCTATGGGAAAAATCACATTTTTATCTTTTCCTTTGAAACTGCAGAAGCAAATTCAACCAAACTTTACAGGAAGGATGAATAGAAGGTCCTCAACAAAGATTACTCATTTCATTACAATCCGCTAGAAAACATGGCTGCCAGCACGGAACATAGTTTATCATCGGATGCTATGGGAAAATCACATTTTCATCTACTCTTCTGAAACCATTGAAGCAAATTCAACCTAACTTTACATGAATGATGACTGAAGGTACTTTACAAAAATTGCTCATTTCATTTCAATCCGACAAAAACATTGCCTTCTGTGCAGAACATAGTTTAACATTGGAGCCAAGTATGAGAAAACAATCCTTTTCATCATCTTCTCTCAAAACAATTAAAGCAAATTATACTAAATGTATAGAAGGTCCTTTGCAAATATTACTCATTTTAAATAGGATCAGACAAAACACACGGATGCTATTGAGAACATACCTAAACACTATACCCATTGGTAAAAAACATGATCATTTTTTTTGTCATGCATGGCATAGAAGCGTTTTGTCAGGTGAGCGATACAGGCTCAGTCTCTGAGCCTCTAGTTTTTACCTGCGTCACCAACGGTGACCGCATGTCTAGGGGCCGCTCGACTCCGTCCGTCCGTCACGCTTTGGGGTACCAAGTTTGTGTAATCTGATACTTAGACACCTTTAACCCGATACTTTTGAAACTTTGCACAGTTGTTCTGGACACATTGAAGATGTGCACCTCCCTTTTTGGTGAGATTTGGATAAATATTGTCCAGTTCATCCATTGTTGAACTTAGTTAATTTTTCATCAAATTTTAACATTACGGTACTGTGTTTGTGTATTCTGATACTAAGACACCTTATACCTGATGCTTTTGAAACTGTGCACAGTTGTTCTGGACACATTGAAGATGTGCACCTCCCCTTTTGGTGTGATTTTGATTAAAATTGTCGAATTTATTCATTGTTGAACTTAGTCATTTTTTCATCAAATTTCAACATTACGGTACTGAGTTTGTGTAATCTGAAACTTTGACACCTTATACCTGATGCTTTTGAAACACAGTTATTTTGGACACAATGAAGATGTGCACCTCCCCTTTTGGTTACATTTGAATAAAAAATGTGGAATTTATGCATTGTTGAACTTAGTCATTTTTTCAGCATATTTTAACATAACAGTGCCTGGTTTGTGTAACCTGAAACATTCACATCTCTGACTAAATACCTCTGAAAGTTTACACTGTTGTTTGAACACATTGATGATGTGAACCTCCCTTTTAGACCAGTTTTGATTTAAAAATGTAAAATTTATCTATTATTGAACTTGTACTTTATTTTATCATATTATATCATCATGATACTCAATTTTGTCCAGAGATGTTGCAGAGGTTTGAACGCACTGATCATGGTCAGCTATTCTTAAATTTTTGCATTGCTTTCACATATTTTCTCATAAAGATTCAAAGTATGTGTTTATTTGAAACTCAGGTATGGTTTTCACCTTTGCTGAAGTGATGTGGACTATTTTAATTTTATGCTTTGTTCAACTTTGTACATTTAGTTTTGTTTTTTTTTCTTCTTCTTCTTTCTTTGTCTATTACAGTAATAGGGTTGAATTTAATATTATCTCAATTATAACTTGCATTTGAAGAATGTTTTGGTAATAAGGTAAATGAATACTTGTTTGAATTGGTAACGGTGAATAAAAGGATATGGAGTAAATGCACATGAGACAAAGTCTCTACAAATACATGGTAAAAAACAAGCAAAGGAACAACGCTTTTATTGTTGTTCTTCATCTTGAAGTCACCATGAGGCCTTCAACAATGAGCTTTGCTCATACCTCATAGTAAGTTCAAGACGGCCCCTAGCACCGGTTTAAGCGGAATTCTTTACTAATTGTCGAGCAACGCTACATCCATGTCTTTTTTGGTCATGGGTGCGGGATTGTCAACAAACATCAATTAAACTGACAAAGTGCTCTTACAATCACTGTCATCCTTTGCCCGACAAAAGCAGTAGTGTCTTAAGCTAGTGGACAACTACAACATATAGACAAACACAGAGCACTCATCAAGTCGAATGTAAGAAAACTTGGCGTTATAAAATAGTGATACTATTTTATAAACCTATACATGACATTCTGTTAGGTTATAAAAAACACTTTCTCAGTTAAACATGAGTGACGGTGACGCAGGTCCAGACATGTAATTGGTCTTGTTAATTAATAAAATTGTTCTCGTCCTGATATAGTTGAAATATTGATCAATGGATTGATTAATTAATATTGATTAAACTCTTAAACTAATCAATCAATCAATTTAAATCTTTCAAAATAAGTAAATTTATTCAAAGTTTTAATTTTGGACCCTCCACACGTTAATGTGTTCTTATTGTGTGATAAAAAACAAAACACTATGATCTTTTTCTTTATCTCATGCGATAGGGTAGGAGCAACACCACGGGCTAGATCTTAATCCAAATTGTTTTTTTTTGTACTGCTTTCCTTGTCCACAGGTTGCACTGCAAGGTGTGAAAGAACCCTGTATTTTTGAAAATTATTAGTCCCCTACCGGCGATAGCCGAAGGGGACTTTACGTTTGCGCTCTGTCCGTCCGTCTGTCAGTCACGCATCAGTTTTCCGCACTTTTTTTCTAAACCGTTGCAGGTATTGGTCTGATATTTTGTATGTGAGTCTACCTTGATGGCTTACAGATCAAGGTCAAGTTTGGTTCCGGTCCAATGATTTTTGCAGGAGTTATTGGCCTTGAACTTAGAAAATGTTAGTAAAATATCAGTTTTCCGCACTTTTTTCTAAACCGTTGCAGGCATTGGTCTGATATTTTGTATGTGGGTATACCTTGATGAGTTACAGATCAATTGTAAGCTAAGTTCCGGTTCAGTGATTATTGCAGGAGTTATGGGCCTTGGTCTTTGAAAATTTTAGTGAAATGATAGTTTTCCACACTTTTTTTCTGAACCGTTGCAGGTATTGATATGATATCTTGAATGTGAGTCTACCTTAATGAGTTATAAATCAAGTATAATATTCGTTCTGGTCCACTGATTTTTGAAGGAGTTATGGGCCTTGGACTAAGCAAAGAAATTTTGCTATTTTTGCTAGTGTAATAAAGCCTTGTTCTACCGGTAGGAGACTTGGTATTGCCTTACAATACGATCCACACTTGTTATTATCAAAACGTTAAATGGTACAGATAAATACGAATTTGACAAATGGGTTTATATAGCATTGTTTGAAACGGCCTCGAGCAGTGGTAATGCAAATGAGACATTTCGATAAACTTCGTAAAATTACCCAAGAGATTGTTCGTTAATTGAATGCAACAACTATTATTTTAAATCCTCGTACTGTGAGTGTAAAGATGTTTCTATTAACTTTAAAATTTTCTTTTCCAATAACTTTAAGGACGAACATCGCATCTTGACAATCTTTAATGGTAGGAGTTTCATTATCAACATATCTCTACTGTTCATTTTGTTTATTTTGAATTACTTCCCGTGTCCACATGTTGTGTTGCAAGGTGTCAAAGAGGTGTCAAAGAACTCTGTGTCTCTGAAAATTGTTTAATCAGAATGTTGAAGCTAAATAAAAATATCTATATAACTAAAGTTTTAATATAACATTGGCTTGAAGAAACCATGAAATCATCTACAGTTTTGTTAATAACGCAGTGTGAGGATACAATTTGATTAACTTCGTTAAATCATCTGAGAGCATATCCGTTAAAATGGTTTGTTTCCTCGTTTCGAAGCGATTGCATTTGATGTTTAAATATATTTATAACATACTCGACCGTAAAATAATGAACGGATATCAATTCATAAATGTCTTCCATTCCATAATGTTAAAGCCATTCAACCAGTCATTCCTAGGTTTATCAATATAACTTAATAACATAAAAAGTTCATTTCACCAATTTTGACGATTGCAGAAATAATTAGTCTTTGCGTATTAAAAGGGACTGTTTCTTCCCTTAAACTGACAATGTTGACCATATCACTCCTGTCAACATAACTTCTCTGAAGCTGCTGAACAGACACGAATGCAAACAATCATTATCAAACCATTTTCCCCATTAATACTTGTAATACAAAATGCATTGTGTGATTAGAGAAATCTAGAATTTAAAATATTTATTCATCTTACGTTTGTATATTCCTTCAAGTAATTCTACTTAGATGGTAAATAAAACAATAAGTGATGGGGAAAAGCTCTCAATGTAAAATGCCTCTAATGTAATGTAAAGAAGTTTAGAACATTTAATTGCTAGTGTTGTGTATGGTAATATAAGTTCATTTTCAACCTGACAAAGTTCAACTTTTATTCCTTGGATTATAATGTAGCCGTATTATTTATTTTAGAAAATCAGGAGGTGTGTTTTCTGTTTTTATAGATGACATATGACCACTTGATGGGTTTCAGTGAGATATGCAGTGTAAATAATATTTGTGTTGTCCATTATCATGAAGTCAATATCACTTAAAAGTAGGGGTCTAATCCTTCTGACTAACTTCCACTATAGATCGGTTCTTTATTGTCATAAAGCAATGACATGTTATGGAGTAAATGCACATGAGACAAAGTCTCTACAAAACATGGTAGAACCGATAGGTATGGTATGACAAATAATCCAACATTTAAGAATATTCGAGTTCTGTAACAATCATGTTACATAATTATTGGTAGAATTATCTGTTTTTTGCAATGATAATGTTATTGATCTAAAAAACAGATACAGTATTAAAATTTCTGCACTTGAATTATGTCATAATTACCAGTGCACTTGAAAATATGTAAAACAAATGAGCACAATTATGAAATATGCCAGGTAGGCTAATAAAACTTAAGTGTGAACTGATAACATTTCAATGAAAGCTGATGTCGCAGTAAACGCTGATTTCCAATGGAGCCCTTGTATGCTAACAACTTAGACTAATTTTAATACCTGAGCGACACACAAAATTACTTTAATATAATAAATTGTTGCGTAATCGTTATCATCAATAATATCGAAACCTTTTGTAAATGACCCCGATACCTGAATCGTTTTCAGAGGTATCGCCCACAGAGCTTCGGGTGGCCTCCTCTGTTTGATTTCAGAGTACCTTAATTATGTGCAGTATTCGGGTCATAAACAGAAACCCTGACCGCGAACCATTGCAGACAATGGTTAGATCTGCACTGATGAGACATAAGTTGTCGAAATGTGCATATGCAGAAAATAAATTAACAGTAATTTCGACATTTTGTTGTTTCTTCCATTTTCGACTGGCAATCGAAGCTAGGTCCCATTCACCTTCCAAATTTATAACTTTTATTCCTTTACTGGCAATTTCTTTTGAATTGATTTACTTGTCCACATCCTAATAAACTGAAATAACTTAGCAATCAATGGTAAAACGACAATTTATAGTGATGTTTGATTGACAATTTATAGTTGTTTTGTTTACAATATTTTTCAATTTGACAAGCTCATCAATATATTTTATATTTGATGCTTTGTGTTATTGGAGCTACCAAAACAACAGAATACTGATGTTATTGTTCACAAATAAACAACAGGATCTGATCGCAAAAACCAATATCAGCTATCTGACAATTTTGACATGTTCAAGTTCATTCTACGATATTGGTGAAATAATCCTGACGTTGGCGTGGAACACAAATCATTTGTTAAACGGCACATACACAAATGCACCTTGAATATTTTGTGGTTCTGTGTGCGTAGTCGAATCTCATTCCATACGTAAAGTGTAGCTGTAATATTTTTTCTGCAAAACACATGAGTAATATGTGAAATCTAAAAATACTGTATGATAAATTTAGTCTGGTTTCTTGATGAAATCATCAATTACGAAGTTATTTCCTTTGTTAATGATGAGGAATTAAATTTCATCATAAATGATACATTTTACACAATCTGTATGATCAGCTAGTATTCTATTTAACATTTTCGCTTCGTCTCCCTGACACCTGAAATGGTTTTCGGGGCTCCGGCGCGTCCCCATTTGGTGGATAGGGGAATGCCTTGTCAATGCGGGATTGTTAGGTCATAGTACGGATTATCTGATGGCGAACTGTTGTAGCCAAACTGTTTGAAGAAATTTCCCCATGGAGTAAAAACAAAATTTCTATATTTCTCCCGGCACCTGAATCAGTTTTCAGGGGCTCCGGCTACAGAGCTGCCGGGCGCGTCCCCAAGTGGTGGATAGGGGAATGCCATTTCTATGCGGGGTAGTCTGGTCATAATACGGAAGGCCTGACCGCGAACCCTTGTAGTCAAACTGTGTGGAGAAACGCCACGCTCAATGCAGTATAAAGACCCCTTCTATATTGTCTGAAGAGAGCAAAGTCGCTGGGACTCGTATAGAAAGCTATATTCCCTGCCCCTACCCATTTTCCAGTGGCAATCAAAACTCGTTGTCCCGGTTGTCCCTTCCACCTTTGTTCCTTTCTTCTCTTACTTACATTTTCTGAATTGATTACCTTGTTCTCGTCCTGATTGCTCACTGGACGTTTAACTTTAACTAATCAAGCAATCAATCAATCTATATTTCTCGAAGGAGAGCTGACACAATGGATGTCGTGCAGAAGTCTAAATTTCCTGCCCCTACCCATTTCTCCCCTTCTCCAGTGGCAATAAAAACTCATTTCCCCTTCCACCTTTGTTTCATTCTTTTTAGTAACATTAATTTTAAAGATTAACTTGAAATGAGAAAAAAGGTTTGATACTTTTTGTCTACTAAAACAGTTCACAAACCAATTTCATAAGTCTTTAGAATCAATTTTCAAAAAAAATGTCACAACTCACTAAAAATGAGCGGAAATATGCTGTCGTTATACCCATTAGCATTTCAATGCAACAGCACAACAGAAAAGTTGCAAGAATAATCGGGAATAATTGGTGTTCACAAAACAACATTGCAAAAGAGGTTGTCTTAACAAGTCAATGACCGATCGTTGTCATCTTCAATTGACGCTTACGGCGGTCATACCCTGTAACGATTCCCGCAGCACTTCGTAAAATTTAGAAAAAGTGACCTTACATTTGATAGTGATATTTTTTTTATTGGGGGGAATTATCTTTCGTTGTTACATCATTTTTTCTTCTTCTTTAAATAGAGTATGAAAAATTCTGGGTTTTTTTTTGTTTGTTTTGTTTATGTTTTTTTTGTTCAGTAGAGAGCAGAGTAACTGGGTAAAGAAAGCTAAATTTCCTGCCCCTACCTATTTCTCCCTTTACCATTGGAAATATAAACTGTTTACCTGGGTTGTCCTGTCCACCTCTATTTCTTTGTTTTTTACCTATATTTTAATTGATTAACTTGTTCTCGTCCTGATAAAGCCGAAATATATTGGTCATGGACGTTAAACTTTAACTATCAATCAATCTGAAAATCGTTTTATCAAAGTGTTTAAGCTAAAGAAAAATATTTATATAACTAAGTTTTAACATAAAAACATTGGCTTAAACAAACCATCAAATTATTGAAACGAAAGATAACAGGAAACGATCGCAATGGCCGAAAATTACAATCAACATGGGCACTGCACAAGAAAAAAAAACGACAAAAAGACTGTAGAAATTCGCGATAGCCAGACGAAATATTGGCACTATCAAAAGCTAGCGGTAGAGTGAAACTGGTTTATGGGTACGTCCCCGTTATTATATCTCTACAGTATTATAGACATACAAATAACAAATCAAATAGACTACCGCCGTGCGCGGTCCCGGCTTATGAATAGGCCCGCAGCATCCTCTGAGCTTGGAGTATGAGTCTTCCTAACAGAGGACCCCGAGGGAACCCCGGGATATAGAAATAGTACCTAGTATCTCTGGCTTTTGACTGGGGCTGAACCCGAGGGTCCCGGGATATAGAAATAGGACCAATTCCGTGGTTGTGCGGGATTAATAAATACACAACCCATCTTTCGGATGGGATGTAAACTCAGGTCCACGTGTTGGAAAAAACGCCATGCTTCCTGCACGTTAAAGAACCCTTGTAGCAAGCTCTTTTTGGGGTGGTCCGTAGGTGATCGGCTACAAGGCTAAATTCCCCGCCCTTGACGATTTCACCCTACTTTTGCAGTGGCAGTCAGAATTTCCCGTCCCATGGCCCTTTCTATACCCACAAGTGATTATTTATTAACAAACTTGTTCTCGTCTTGATATAGCTGAAATATTGCTGAGTAGACGTTAAACAATATTCAATCAATCAATCAATCCAAAATGAATTGTTATATTTCATGAGCTAGTGATTGTCACACTTAATATTGGCCCCGAGGGAACCCCGGGGAATAGAAATAGGACCTAGTATATCCGGCTTGAGGGGTATGACCCCTCCTATACGGGGCTGACCCGAGGGAACCCCGGGATATAGAAATAGGACCCTTTCCGCGGTTGTGCGAAAGATGGGATGTAAACTCAGGTGCACGTGTTGGAAGAAATGCCACGCTTCCTGCACGTTAAAGAACCCTTGTAGCAAGCTCTTATTGAGCGATCCGGAGGTGATCGGCTACAAGGCTAAATTTCACGCCCCTTTTGATTTCACCCTAATTTTCCAGTGACAGTCAGAATTTCCCGTCCCATGACCCTTTCCATACCCCAAAGTGACTATTTATTTACACACTTGTTCTCGTCTTGATATAGCTGAAATCATGCTCAGTAGACGTTAAACAATAATCAATCAATTACACTTAATTTTGTATCATCTAAAGTTCGTCTTCAGGCAATCTCATTGATCGTTTTGGGATACGAAAATGAAGCAACCAGAATATTAAGTAGGCAATAATTTATTTTCATTTATTTTTTTTATTTATTATTATTTTATATTATTAAGGTCTTTCACGACTCCAGTCGGAAAGACCTTCTTGTAATTCTTAAGATTATTTTTATTATTTTTATTCTTTTTCTTCCGCCGCAACCGATGTGCTAAAACTAAGCGACATATCATTTCGAAACTTTACGTGGTTGTTGGGTATTACGGAGGCCACCTCTGATTAACGCATTCACAAAGATCTATTTTTAGTAACGGAGTTACCTGCCCGCGAACAAAAAACCTTGTTATCGCTTAAACTCGAAAACCGTAAAAGATAGCTGATGAAGTGTAATGGGGAAAATGTTCGTTAGGTCATGACGAAACTTCATTTCATTTGGTCCGAAACCGTGCGGTATACTTTTTTTTGAGTTATTGCCCTTTGAAGATTTTCAATTTCCGTCATCGCTCAAAACTTCTAAACGGTTAGTCATAGAGACATGGGACCTTCACCATTATTCTTAGTTGATATAAGTTACATCTAAAAATGTCAAGGTCAAAGGTCATCGGTGACTTTGACCTTACCCCTTGTTATCGCTTAAACTCGAAAACCGTAATAGATGGCTGAAAACATATAATGGGGAAAATGTTCATTATCATGAGACGCAACTTTGTTACATTTGGTCCGAAGAGATTCGACGACTCTTTATATGAGTTTTTGCCCTTTGAAAGATTTTGAGTTTCCCTTAATGCTAAATACTCCCAAACGATAAGTCGTAGAAACCTGAAACCTTCACCATTGTACATAAGTCATATATGGTCATCTAAAAAGGTCACCGATGACCTTAAGCCTTGTTATCGCTTCTACTCGTAAACTGTAATAGATGGCTGAAAACCCATAATGGGAAAAATGTTCATTATCATGAGACGCAACTTTGTTACTTTTAGTCCGAAGAGATTCGACGACTCTTTATATGAGTTATTGCCCTTTGAAAGATTTTGAGTTTCCGTTAATGCTAAATACTCCCAAACGATAAGTCATAGAAACCTGAAACCTTCACCATTGTTCATAAGTCATATATGAACATCTAAAAATGTCAAGGTCAAAGGTCACCGGTCAAGGTCACCGATGACCTTAAGCCTTGTTATCGCTTCAACTCGTAAACCGTAATAGATGGCTGAAAACATGTTAAGAGAAAAATGTTCATTGTCATGGGAAGCAACTTTGTTACATTTGTTCCAAAGAGATTCGACGACTCTTTATATGAGTTATTGCCCTTTGAAAGATTTTGAGTTTCCTTTAATGCTTGATACTACCAAACGATAAGTCTTAAAGACCTGAAACCTTCACCATTTTTAATAAGTAATGTATTGCCATCTAAAAATGTCAAGGTCAAAGGTCACTGGTCAAGGTCACCGATGACCTTTTGCCTTGTTATCGCTTTAACTCGTAAACTGTAAGAGATAGATGATCAAATGTATTTGAGAGAATGTTTGTCTCATTGAGGTCTACATTTGACACTGGGGTCCAAAATAATTGGACCATTCATTTTGGACCTATGGCCCAAAAACCATTTTTCGGGGTCCGATTTTAAAGTTTTTTGCCTATTTCTCAAAAACTATTTAAGATACAAAGAAACTATAAGAAGATAAATTGTTCAGCTCAATATGGTCGACAAAATGGGGTCAAGGTCCTTAGCAACACCGTTATTTGCCATAAAAGTCCTTAGCAACCATAGGCAAAAAGTTTCGTAATGTTGTAAAGACGAAATGAATGATAGTGCCAACCGGAAGTGACTTTCCTGTCCTTAGCAACAAGCTAATTTTTCGAAAAAGTCCTTAGCAACCGCTGAGCTTTTAAAAGAATTATTAAAGATCAGAACTTTTGTTTACAACACATTTTGAATTGAAATAGACAACAAAATCAAACTCAAACATGTGATCATGGTGAAAACTGGTGAAAGACCTTGCAATTGTTCTCTGAACAATTGACCTTTTAATTTATATTTCTAGTCTGCCTATCATTATAGCTGAAATATTGCTGAAATTGGCGTAAAACGTCAATCAATCATTATTTTGTTAATCGAATCACAAAAACACGTAATAATTTTGTTCATTGTAGAAATGATTATTGTCTATTGTCTGTGTATATCAGCAGGAAATTGTTTTGCTTTGAAACATGTTAACCATATCAACTTCTCTAAACTGCTGAACAGAAACGAATGAAAAAAATATCGAACAATGTTCTCCAATTAATAGAACAAAATGTATTTTGTGATTTGAAAAATTCTAGAGTTAAAATTGTTCTTCAGTATTCCGTTTTTTTTAATTCGTTTCAGGTACTTCAAAAATCTTATAATCAACACTTCAAAAATCATATAATCAACACAATATTGATCAATGGTATTTTTGTGCAAGTAAATCTTCGAATATCATCTTATCGAATATTTTTTTAGGGCGGGGGTGGCTTTATACAATTTTCTCTTGAATGTTGTTAGTCACGGAAAGTATCCCTGTAATAGAGAGCTAACAAAATATTAATACCACAACTTTTTCAATTATATATCTTAAGCAGATTTTGGCTTTTCATTTAGATCTTTTGGTTATTTGTTTTCTGCCAGATTTACAAAATGTTTGATATCTGGTTCTATTTTTTTTTCAATTTAAAAGATCTTTTTAGAAGATATACAAGATATGCAGTGACGTCAGTTTTTTTATATTTATAACTGTATTTGAAGTTAGTTCGTCAATGCCGCTATTCATCAAATTGAATGGAGTATGAGTCTTCCTAACAGAGGACACCTAGGGAACCCCGGGATATAGAAATAGGATCTAGTATCACCGGCTTGCGGGGTGTGACCCCTCCTAAACGGAGGCTGACTACGAGGGTCCCGGGATATAGAAATAGGACCCATTCCGTGGTTGTGCAGGATTAATAAATACACAACCCATCTTTCGGATGGGACGTAAACTCAGGTCCACGTGTTGGAAGAAATGCCACGCTTCCTGCACGTTAAAGAACCCTTGTAGCAAGCTCTTTTTCGGGTGGTCCGTAGGTGATCGGCTACAAGGCTAAACTCCCCGCCCTTGACGATTTCACCCTACTTTTGCAGTGGCAGTCAGAATTTCCCGTCCCACGGCCCTTTCCATACCCCAAAATGATTATTTATTAACAAACTTGTCCTCGTCTTGATATAGCTGAAATATTGCTGAGTAGACGTTGAACAATATTCAATCAATCATCAAATTGAAAGCAAAATAGATGATTAACCGATTCGTCACTGAATGAATACTTGGGTCATGTATAATGTAAAGAAGTCGAGAAAATTTAAATGATAAAAATTGATGCTTCATGAAGTGTTTTAGTGTTGCGTTTAATAAAATATAAATTCATTTTCAACCTGACAAAGTTCAGCTTTTATTCCTTGAATAATAATGTAGCGGTATCATTTATTTTAGAAAATCAGGAGGTGTATTTTCTGTATTTAAAGATAACAACTGACCACTTGAAGGGTTTCTATCATGATTTGCAGTGTAAATGATATTAGTTTTGTCCATTATCATGGCGTCAATATCACTCAAAGGAAAATGGTCTAATTCTTCTGACTTATAGATCGGTTCTTTATTGTCAGGAAAACAATAAATGGATAAGTGAATGCAAACGAGACAAATTCGGTTCAAATACTCGATAGAAACTAGCAACTGATAACCCTTCATTTAACAAATACCTTCCTGTTCCGCGCCAATCGTGTTACATAATTATTGGTAGAATTATCTGTATTTGCAATGATAATGTTATTGATCTAAAAAAAACACAACCCCCCCCCCCCAAAAAAAAAAAAAAACAGATACAGTTTAAAAATTTCTACAAAAGTAAAATTTCTTCTTGAATTATATCATAATTACCAGTGCACTTGAACATAATTAAAACAAATGAGCACAATTATGAAATATGCCAGGTAGGCTAATAAAACTGAAGTGTGAACTTACAACATTCCAATGATGTCGCAGTAAACGCTGTTATCCAATGGAGCCCTTGTATGCTTACAACCTAGACTACACTTAACACCTGAGCGACACACACAATTACTTTAATATAATAAATTGTTTCGTAATCGTTATCATAAAAAAATATCGAAACCTTTTGTAAATGACCCCGATACCTGAATCGGCTCCAGAGGCATCGCCCACAGAGCTGCGGGTGGTCTCCTCTTGTGGTTGATTTCGGAATACCATGTGTTTGGTAATATAAATTCATTTACAACCTGACAAAGTTCAACTTTTATTTCTTGAATTATAATGTAGCCGTATTATTTATTTTAGAAAATCAGGAGGTGCGTTTTCTGTTTTACAGATGACATATGACCACTTGATGGGTTTCAGTCATGATATGCAGTGTTACTAATATTAGTCGTGTCCGTTATCATGAAGTCAGTATCACTTAAAAGTGGGGGTCTTATCCTTCTGAATGACCGCCACTATAGATCGGTTCTTTATTGTCATAAAACAATGAAATGTTATGGAGTAAATGCACATGAGACAAAGTCTCTTCAAAACATGGTAGAACCAATAGTTATGGTATGACAAATAATCCAACATTTAAGAATGCTCCAGTTCCGTACCAATCGTGTTACATAATAGATGATATCCATGTTCATGGTCTGCACTCCCTACA
>MJUU01071740.1:26843-40340 GCA_002080025.1 Modiolus philippinarum
TCTCCGAAACGGTAAGAGATAGAGACTTGAAATTTTCACCAATCGCTGTAGCAGCTTAAAATTACCCCGGATTGATATATACATTGTACGGGAAACGAACGATAACTCTGGGAATCGAGAAAAACATTAGTAGTAATGGGCACAGTTCACCCCCCTTTTTTTACGCAGTAAAAAGCTAAAAAGTTATACTCACTTCCGTTGACGTCATACTTCCGGTTGACGTCATCTCCAGTGACGTCACACTTCCGGTCACGTGACTTCCGGTGACGTCATACTTCCGGTCACGTGACTTCCGGATGACGTCACTTCCTTAATCCTCCTAATCATCCACAAATACTAATTGAACAGTCCCCATATACTACTAATGTTTTTCTCGATTTCCAGAAGTATCGTTCGTTTCCCGTACAATGTATATATCAATCCGGGGTAATTTTAAGCTGCTACAGCGATTGGTGAAAATTTCAAGTCTCTATCTCTTACCGTTTCGGAGAAAGGTGTACCCGAAAATTCGGGAATGGCCCAAAATACAATTTTTTCTTAGTTATGTACTATAGACGTGTCATACATATTTTCGGGGTCACTTTGTGCTTCTAAATCGAATGATGGTATTTGTGAGGTGGTATCTCTAATATTTGGGGTGCTATGAGGGGGTCCAAAATTTCGGGAAGGGCCACAAATACAATTTTTTCTAAATCAAGTACTATAGACGTGTTATATATGTTTTCGGGGTAACTTTGGTATTCTAAATCGAATGGTGGTATTTGTGAGGTGGTATCTCTAATATTTGGGGTGCTATAAGGGGTCCAAAATTTCGGGAATGGCCCAAAATGCAATTTTTCCTAAGTCAAGTACTAAGGACATACTATATATGTTTTCGGGGTATCTTTGTCATTCTAAATCGAATGGAGACATTTGTTAAGCCCTTTCTCTAATAGTATGGGTGTAAAAGGGGTCCAAAATTTTGACAAGGGGGTAATTTTGGTGAATTTTAACAAAGGGGCACTCTGCGTTTATCCAGGCTTGTGACTGGCTATCTTAAAGGATAGGCCGCATTACCCCCATCCCCCCTTTTCTTCTTTTGTTTTATTTACATCGAGTCGTTGCTGTCTTCGATTGGTGGTGGTTCGAATCCGTCCAATACGTCATCTAACAGATATTTTCTTTTCTTCACTGCATATTGCCAAGATTCCCTGGTTTCGTAGTCTTCTTCATCTCTTAAACGTTTGGCTGTATCTCTGATCTTTTTGTGAATTGGATCTTTGTTGAAATCCTGCATCCAGGACATCGTTTCCAGGTATTGATTTCTCATATGGTCTCTAAAAAGTTTATTCATGTCTTCATATGCGGCTAAACGAGCCTTTTCGGAGTCGTGTCCTTCTTCCATCAACTCCTCTACTTTCTTGTTGTATTCTGGTTCGAGTTTGTCAAATGCTTGATTCACGATCACCTTCCATGGAGAATCTTGGTCTTCTTCATCGTCAGTGCTTTCGTCCGCGGACTCTTCTGACGTATTAGAGTCGTTACTTTCCTCGTTGCTATATACAGATTCGTGATTGCTTTCCTCTGATACGTTGGACTCTGTATCCGATTCAGTTGGCGAAGTATCTTCCATGTCGTGTTTCTGATTCTTGTGGCGAACAAGATTGAAGTGACGATTGGTCGTGTATTCACAAAGGTCGCAGTGATACATTATAGACGTCTTCCTCTCTCTGGATTCGAAGAACGAATGACGATATATTACAGAACAAAGCTTTAAATAGGGTCAGATTGGGAATGTCGCTGCTCGCGTGCTCGTTTCACTGCTCGTGTGCTCATTTCGCTGCTCGTGCTGCTCGCGTGCTCATCTCGGGAATATTGCTGCTGCTGCTGCTGCTGTGCGGTGGGAAAAGCTACATATTCGCTGTTTAAGGGTATGCTCACATGCTCATTTGGCTGCTCGTACTGCTCGCGTCCTCACCTCGGGAATATTGCTGCTGCTGCTGCTGCTGCAGCCGCTTTGCGGTGGGAAGAGCGACAAATACGCTGTTTAAGGGTATGTTCACGCTGCTCGTTTTCACTGCTCGCGTGCTCATTTCGCTGCTCGTGCTACTCGCGTGCTCATCTCGGGAATATTGCTGCTGCTGCTGCTGCTGCCGCTGTGCGGTGTGAAACGTGACAAATTCGCTGTTTAAAGGCATGCTCACGCTGCTCGTTTTCACTGCTCGTGTGCTCATTTCGCTGCTCGTACTGCTCGCGTGCTCATCTCGGGAATTTGAGAGGAGGATTTGGGCCTTAAAGGGAGAGGAGGAAGAAAGAAAAGACAAAAGTGACATTTTGTATTATTTATTTCTTATTTTTTTTTGTCCCAGTCCCCATTCCCTAACCCATGACTGCTTCATGACGGAGAAAATAAAATATAGAACTTATATTCGTTTGTTATTTTATTTATACTAATGAAGATATATCTCAGCTGAAAATGGAAAACATACAATACCGGATGACAATGCGGTAGCACATATAAAGGCTTGGGGTAAAATCGATAGAGGAATCCTAAAGAGGTTAAAACTAAAGAAGTATAAAGTAACGGCTGGCAAGAATAGACTAATAGAGCCAGATAAGGGATTGAGAAAATACAAAACTAAGATACGTACAATGGAGAACACAACACAAGACGGAGACACAGAAAAAATAAGAAGAGGGAGATTATTCGGGAAAAAAACAATAGAAAAAAGTACAATGAAACAGACGTTTTAAAAAGTAATGGTACAATACAAAACAAGACAATAAGTACATAAAAACTAAATAAGTTATGGAATGGGTAGGGCGGTACTGAAAACAACGTCCCCCCCGCGTCCCACTACTCTCACACAGCTACACTACGTTTGTGGTGCTCTACGTTCAGGACGCTGGAAGACTGGTCTGAAAGTATAAGTCATGGTTGATTGCACGGGGGATGGAAAAATGAAATTTAACATTGGCCTTATGGGTCCAAAGAGATGAGATTCACTACTTATAGGATTATATATCTGTCATTTCACACTTTTACAGTAAAACTTTGCAATCAAAATGTGAATCTTTGAAAAACAGACACATGAGAAAAATCATAGATTTGACCTTATATGACTTTATGTTACGTACCGTTATATACCCAAACTGTACAGCTGCTGCTACTAAATAGAAATATGACTATATGTTACGTACCGTTATATATCCAAAACTACATCTGCTACTAATAAACTGAAATTTGACTATACAAGGACATACCTACGGAGGATAATTGTGCGCCACATCTGACAGATTTGTTTTTATATTCGTATGAAGCCAGGATCAAAAACCGACTTGTTCAGAATCAAGAGAAAAATTTAGCCAGCTAATTTAATTTTAGTTTCCATTACATAGATGATGTTTTATCTTAAACATTCCTCGATTCAAGGATTATCTTCATCTCAACTACGCAATTGAACTGGACATTAAAGAGACAACTGAAACTCCAACATCAGCGTCACAAATGTACCTTTATATTGACATTTCGGGACACTTGAAATCCAAACTTTATGACAAACGTGATGATTTTGAATTTCCAATCGTGAACTTTCCAATTTTGAGTAGTAATGTACCCACATCTATAGCATATGTAGTTTACATTTCATATCTCATCCGCTATTGTGGTATGTCGATTTCATTAACAGAGGGAACAACTATATCAAAAGCTACTTAGCCATGTTTATGTTCAATCATGGTTACTACTTTCACTCTAAAACTATTTTGATCGTGATCGTAACAATGTCTATATTACAAATGAAGACGGATAGATCCCGAGTTATTACTGGATTGACATAAGCTGGATTTGACGTTACATCGGGTGTCACATGTGAAGCAGGTCATGCTTACCCTTCCAAAGCACCTGGTGACACTCCTCTTCTTAGGGTTTCCTACTGTTAGTGTTTTATTATTATTATTTTTTTTTGTTGCTGCGTTAAATTATGTTCTGTTTGTTTTGACTTTGTCATTTTATATTCTCTGTTTGTATGTGTTCCTTATTTTGCAATGTACTCTGGATTTATGTTATTTGTTCTTGCTTCGAGATTCATTTAGAAATTAGGTTGATAACAAAATTACCAAACAGAGTTGTCAAGAGCCGAAATCCATGAGACAAAAAGACAAATCAGGTGGAAACCACCGGAAAAATTCTCGATTGCAATGGTCCTGACTTGGTACAGTCATTTCGAAAGAAATGCTAGGTTAAACCTGTTTTATGGCGCACCAAGCCTCCCCTTCCATTGCGGTAGTGAAATTTACGTTACCGTAATATACCAAACTGTACAGCCGCAGCTTCTAAGCAATAATTTGACGGTACCTTACCGCAATATACTCCACACTGTACTGCTGTTTCACATTCATGGACTGTAATCTGTCTATACTTTACCGTAATCTGATCCAAACTGTACAGCTACTGCCCTTCGAAAAACAGTAATCTGAATATACGTTACCGTAATATACCCCATGCTGTACAACAGTTACTACTAAACAGTAATCCGACTATATATTACCGTAATATACCCCATGCTGTACAACAGTTACTACTAAACAGTAATCCGACTATATTACCGTAATATACTCCAAATTGTACAGCTGCTGCTACAAATGCTCCAGCTAATTGGGCAACTGAATAAACGGGTAGTTTCCACCATTTTGTTTTTCCGACTATACAAAACCCAAGAGTTACTGCAGGATTAAGATGCCCTCCTGAAAGAAAGATCTGCATCATATTTTTTTCTTATTTTTGTGCCTTCGTTCATCCAGTCCACATGATTTGTTTTCGATATAGCATTACAGATTTATTTATGTGTGAATCAAAAACCAAATTGAGCTATAGGGTTGGCAAAAAAGAGATGTTTAGTAAACTAAAAATTATGGCATATCACCAGTTCAACTGAGGATATCCAAAATGTTGCAACTTCTCCTTATTTTTTAATGAATTTCTAAACTTTCTTCCGGCGAATGAATGGGTATTCAGGTCTTAATACGGAATGCCTGACAGCGAACCATTGTAGCCAAATTATATGGAGAAACGCCATGCTCCACACAGTATACAGACTCCTTCTATATTTTCTAAGGAGAGCAGACTCACTTGGAGAGTCTTATAGAAGGCTTAATTTCCTGCCCCTACCAAATTTCCTCTTTTCAGTGGCAATTAAAACTTATTACCTCGGTAGTCCCGTCCACCTTTATTTCTTTTCTCTTTAACTTATAAATGTTTGAATTAATTAACTTATTCTTGTCCTGGTATAGCTAAAATATTGCTCACTGGACGTTAAACTAACTTCTCAATCAATCTAAACTTTCTAGATTGTTACATTTCAAATATTGACGGATTTTCCGTGCTTTTTTTCATACAAGATATTCTGTAGATTCTGAAGAACTGAGTACTTTTCCTATTGTTTACTCTCATACATCGACCCATTTTTCATTTCAAAATGTCTCCAAACGCATTGGGATGGTTTCAGACATATGTAACAATATAAATAAATGATTTATCAAGCTGTGTATAATAACGACGGACGTTTTCAAGTGATCTAAGGTACTAACAAAAATTCTGTAAAAGTCTAGTCTTTCGTTAACTGTATTCCAAGGTAACTTAGCCTGCATTTTTATATATTTTACATTAGACGCTGCCAGTTCCAATGCTTTTACGGCGATTTTAAGCCCTATGTTTGTGGACCATCAATCCTAGAATGTGTTCACGATGCTTTAATGCTGTCCCCAATTTTATTTGGAAAATTGTAATATGTGAATATTTGAATACATTTTTTAAATAAGAGGCTCTCCTGGGTGAAAAGGTCTTTCCATAGCCGGTTTTTGACGTTCTATTTAGAATCTATTAAGTATTTTTTTAATTAGATTTCATACATCTTTCGGTCAATGGTTTTTGAAAGGTTTTATCTAATCTGCACTGAAGAGGCATAAGGTGTCGAATTTGGCATCTGCAAAACATAAATGTACAGTGACTTTTACCAATTTTACCAATTTAAATGGATCTTTAATGTGCCGCAGCGCTGAAGTTAAATATGAATGAGAAAAAGTTAACTACAAAGAAAGCGAAAAATTCAGAATATCATTGGTAAATATCATAGAAAGGAGAAGTATAATAAGGGTATAGCGTAAACGCGAGAAGAGCAGAAGTTTAATTAGTGTATGCACGAATAACCCATGGCTACAGATATCCTGTAAATGGAAACTCCGATCGAAATCGATAAGTAATTCTGATTATTTAATATTCAGAGTTTATTACCGGACCGACAAACACCGACTGTGTCAAAATCGGACTTTCCACTGGCAGTGTGACGGATGCCACACGTGGAGCAGATCATGCTTACCCTTCTGGAGCACCTGATAATACCTCAGTTTTTGTAGACGTACATAGGAGGCCTTTAGTAGTTTTTTTTGGGGGGGTGTTTTTGTTCACTTTTGTTTATTTCTTTTGTCTTTGTCATACTGTCTCAATTCGTGTTGGATGAGAGTTGCTGTGATTCCGGATATTTGATTCTGGAATTCCCCATTTTCTTAGTTTTCCTTGGGTATTTGTTTGCCGATGAATATATAAATATTATTGTTCAAAGAAATATATATTGAATTTAGGGACTACTATCACCATTTGCAATCAAACTAAAACTAACCAGAAACTCCACCACTGAAATAAATTCCGAATGTAAGTCCAAGTCCTCCAGCAATGTTTACAGACAGAAAATTACCCATAGTTCCTCTGCTTAGTACATATTGAGCCCCTGATCCGATCGCGAAAGTCTAAAAAGAGAAAGGAGTGTATTGATGTTATTAAAACACTAACTACAAAATATATGGGATATACAAATGTATTTTCATTAGGTTCTATTTTTAATGTTGCTATGATTTGAACAAATAAAGGAATATGGAGTAACTGTTCATTGGACATAATCCCTACAAATAAAATTGGGGAAATTGTAATAAAACTAGATGGAGTAAAAAAACAAAAATCTAAGTAATACAACGTGTAACATAAAAATGTTCAAAGATCACCTCACATGTATGTTCTTTTCCCGGCACATGAATCCATTTCAGGGGCTCCGGCTACATAGCTGCCCGGCCTAGTTGCTAGATAGGGGAATACCCTGTCTATGCTGGGTAGTCAGGTCTTAATACGGAAACTCTTATCACTAACCATTGTAGACAAACTGTGTGGAGAGAAACTCCACGCTCCATGTGGTATAAAGACCCCTTTTATATTTCTCCAAGGAGAACAGACGCACTTCGTGTTGTATAGAAGGCTAAATTTCCTGCCCCTACCCATTTCTCCCCTTTTCCAGCGGCAATTAAAACTTTTTGCCCCGGTTGTCCCTTCCACCTTTGTTTCTTTCTTCTTTTACTAACATTATGTTCGAATTGATTAACTTGTTCTCGTCCTGATATAGCTGACAAATTGCTCTCCGGACGTTAAACTAATCAATCAATCAAATTAATATACCGTCTTGTATACACAACAGTTCAATTTGAAACATTAAAATTGCTTGGATGTTAAATATGAGAATATGGAACTGAATATGGAGCCCTCCTAAAAGAAAATAAAGAGAACTTACATGAACTTCTGCGTGCATTTTGCATCTGAAATCTCATGACATCAAAAGCTATTAGTTACTTCAAAGTAACAATATTTTTTAATATGATCAAATGAAAAATGAGAAAATGGGAAAAGTACTCTGCTTATCATGTATGTACGCATAAAATCAGTGGATTTCAAATACTCTAAATCTCAGTTCTGAATTGTATCTGCAATCATTTGGCAGATCATAACCATGACTATTCAAATTGTGACGTTAATATCACCAGCCAAAACCGGAAATAGAGGTATTCAAAGCAGTAATGTAGCACTGTTGACATGAACTACTAACCCAAACGGAGCACAAAAGATCATGTTCATTTCTTAGTGAATTCTTAGTTGCTTGCGATTCATTTCTCACGAATTATCTGATCTGTGCAATATCCCTAAGTTTTGGGCTTTCAAATATAATAAATGATAGCATATAGATCTACCTAATTACAATATAAGTCTATAATTGTGTGATGGATTATTTAATGAGTATATATGTCACCTTATTGTCACCGAGTACACAATCGACAAGTGATTGAAAATAAGTAGATATTTAAAATGGTAAGCAAGATTTCGTCTTAAGTTCCCATAAAACAACGATAGCATTTTCTCATTAAAATTTTCTTGTTGCACTGTATCATGTGTATATGTTCTATTTCTGTTTACATATTTGTCTATAATAATATTTATTTAATATTTAATCCAAATATTTCAGTATCCATATATTTATTAAGTGGCCACCAGTGAAGATGTATGTCAAATCCAGAGTATATTTAAATATGCACATCTTATCTCTTACTTTTCACGTAAATAGAGAAAATTGTAGCTACAGAGATATCAGCCGTGAAAACTTTCACCTATCAAAACGAAATCTAAAATCATGGTAGACAGTCTTTTTTGGCTAATTTGCGTCATCATATACCTGCTTTTACGGCCCAGTTGGTAAACAATTTGAACATGTATTTCTAATGTTGCAAAATAACTTAATTGCCTATTATTTTCAAATTAAGCAAATTTTCGTGCATATTTGTTTAATCAATTATAGTTTATCTCCCAGCAACGTCTGACTACAGTCGTAAGAATTTGACTGTAATTGCATATATATTTTTTTGCTAATAACGTCTTCCATGTTGACGTCCGCAAGATATCGTCTCAAGTTCCTGTAAAACAGCGATAGCAAGATACAATAACTACTTTCCTGTTTTTTTTAAACCTTAAAACATCTGTCCGATTGGAACTAAATAGGCCACAGAATGAGAGTCCACTTGTTCAGAGTGTACCTAACGAGAAGACCATACATTTATAACTACTTTATGATATTTTTTTTAAACCTTTTACATTTTATACCGAAAGTTCATGCTTTGTAAGTCTGGTTAACTCTTTAAAAATTCCCACCGAGGCATGTCTGGCTTTCGATGTCTGTTGCTGAAAAGTGCATTTTTATGAAAATATGGAATATCTTACTTTTTACAAATCAATTGTAAATACACACACAGAACAAGCGTGAATTGAGAGGGACTAAAATTATGCATTTTTATACGACCGCAAAAAAATTGAGGTCGTATAATGGTATGATACTGTCGTCGTCGTTGTCGTCGCCGTCGTCGTTCCGGCGTCGTCGTCTGTAGACACATTTGATTTTTTTCAATAACTCAAGTTCCAGTTGACCAATCTTTATGAAATTTTAACACTGTGATCCTTGGCACAGAAGGAAGGCTATGGTGGGTTTTGGTTATTTTGGCCCCTCTCGTTTTTAAAAAAAGGGGCCGAAAAGGGCAAAATTCGGTGTTTTCACATATTAGGCAGTAGACTATTTATTATTTATTGGATTTTGATTGGTTCTTTATTAAATTTCCTATCAGTAGTATGCCAACTGATTTCACGTGGCATGTACCGTTTACCAGATAAATTGGGCCCAAAAGGGGCGATTTTCAGAAAAATTATTTTATTCATTTTACGTCCGATTTTGAAGCAGTTTTTTGCAAAGTATTCATTTTAAAAATAAATATAGAGATGCACCATCAGATTTTTGACATTTTTCTTTTCCGAGCTATGAGGGGCCGAATGAGGATAAAATTGCAAATTTGCAGATTACATGAAATTTTCGTTTTTCACCGGATATCGATTGGATTTTTCTTTGGATTTCTCTTGATGTATGTCAATGGATTTGGCGTAGCACTTACCGTTTCCAAGCTACAAGGGGTCAAAAGGGCTGAAATTGCAGTTTTCAAAATATGTAAAATCTTTTATTTTTGTATTGGATTTAACCTCGGATTCCTCTTCTCATATAGTTAAAGTAGTATGTTGACCAATTTGACATTCCTCCTACCATTTCCGATATATATAAGGAATTAGAAGGGCCAATTTTTATTTTCCTTAGTTTTTGTGCAGATAATTACTTGGTCAGGTTCTTTATTGTATCAATTTTATTACTGTATCAAGCTCTTTACTGTGTCATCATTCATTTTGAATTACACTTGTTCAAATTTCAGTGTTCGACATGCTGCGGTCGTATCATGCTGCTCTCGGCGTAACCCTTTATCAAAATTTATTCTTCTATATAAACAATAAACAAGTTAAATTCAAGTGAAATAAGCCTAAAAACTACAAGGACAGTCAACAACTTCACGACTTTTTTACTTAGGATGAAAAAGTTCATTGGCTGATCCAAAGGGGGGTTGGAACCCTTTTTTTTTTTTTTTTTATTTGGACAATCATGCATTTTTTAATTAATGTCCTCGTGCTTTACTAAGAAATACCCTAAATTTTCGCGAAATTTCTTTTCTTTTCTTATTGGACCCCCTCTTTCAAATTGCCTGGATCCGCGCCTGAAGTCAAATAAAAAACAGTAAATGTACTCGTATCAAGGTACAATGTCAAACCAAATTCCACTCAAAATTAATTGAACAGTTAATTAATGTTACATTTTCAATTTTTTTTCTTTAATATAAAGTGTTTTATATGCGCTAAATTAATAAATAATTTACGAAAAATATATTTGATAGGAAAAAATATAATTCACCTCACCACAAGTATAAAGGTGCCAATAAATTCCGCCAAAATTTCACGTCCTAATCTGCTAGTTAACTTAAATGACACCATTTTCTGTTTAAGATAGTTCCACTAGTTCTACAGACCGTCACCTTTACTAAGTGTCTTATCAAATTAAACACACATATCATATAAAGGTATTATTATGTCAGGGGTGAGGTTATCTGCAACACATTACATGTATATTTATACCCCGCGGATTATTCTTACAAAACAAAAATATAAATAAATTTATTAGCAATATAACATAAAATTTTTGACAGATTCTGTGTCGTTGTTCTATGTTTATGTTGATTAATGTTAATATACTAAACAGGGGTTAAACCACCAATTCATACAATTAGAGCTTGAAAGAAGTGGTACGTTTGATATAAATATATGTATTTCTTGTGCTTAAGAAACAAAGATTGCTAAAGTCAGAAAGGCCATTTTCTTCCTAATTTTTTTGTTAAAAGAAACCTCAAATAAGGACAGAAAACTAAAATAAGTCATTGACCAAAGAAACCAAAAGCATTGAGCATATAACTATCCAACCAACATTTATATCTAAAATGAAACAATAAGGTGACACTTACGATTGGTACCAAATTTCGGATTTTTCTGTTACAACAATTCTAAAAAAAAATAACAAATACTAGAATTGTAATTTATGGTTTTAGGATGCATCCTCATGAGAGATCAAAATTTTCCTGAATCAAGTTTTTTCCGAAACCTATATTTTTGAAATGCTCAGACCCTGAAAAAACATTTTTGAAAAGAAAAATATATGTCCATGTGCATTTCATTGTGCTATCGCCATCTGAAAACCTCTATTTTTGTCATATTTGTGATGGTCTTGTGCAAATTTCATCAATGTTTGCCTATTTTGGGACCATTTTCGGTAAAAATATTGATGTACAATTAAGTTTTCTATCCCAATCTCTTGAATATGAAGAAATATCACTAATAAAAAGCATTGGTCCATGATGATATAAGAATGTTTTGTAAGAAAATTTTTATTATTTGATTATAATGCTGCTGATGAGAGGTTACTCCTTGTACAGCATTACAAAATTAACTGTTAAGTATGCAACTTTGGTATTTTTTGGACAAATTCAAGACATCGTAAAATCTGTAAAAAGTCAAAATTTTCAAATTTTCCATCAACTAAACCTTCAAAACTCATCATTTTTATGTGGTTGGGCAACTACATTTAAGAACTTACAAAGGAAATCATAAAAATAAAATGGATATTTTTCTTGCAATAATTATTTTATTACCCCTATCCTAAAATAAGCCAAATTCCGTGTATAGCACTCGGTGGATGTCCTTAGTACTGGGTTTGGCTTCCTATTTCGGTATTTTTGGTAATGAGTACTTCTTTTCTGACTAGGCTTTCCATATTATTTGATTATAATGCTGCTGATGAGAGGTTACACCTTGAAACACGTGTACAGCATTACAAAATTAACTGTTAAGTATGCAACTTTGGTATTTTTGTTTTTTTAAACCATTGGACCGATGCCACTGCTGGTGGACCAGAGATCCCCGAGGGTATTTACCAGTCAAATATTCAGACTTGTTTGACATGAAAATTTACCTGCGTTTTATATAAATTTACCCTGCGTTTTATAGAAATTTACTGTTTTTATCAAAATTCTAACCCCTCAAAAATACTACGGCTTCATTCCGTGTAGATGTCCTCAGTACTGGATTTGGCTTCCTATATCGGTATTTTTGGCAATGAGTATTTTTTTTCTGACTATTTTTTGGATTATGGCTTTCCATATTATTTGATTATAATGCTGTTGATTACTCCTTGAAGCACGTGTACAGCATAACAAAATTAACTGTTTAGTATGCAACTTTGGTATTTTTGTATACTGAATGAAATCAATGTTCAAATTTGGTCAAAAATTTTTCATTTCTCGAAAACTACTGGTCGTAGATATATAATTTTATGACACACTTTGGAAGTTTCATTATATAATGTAAATCAATAAAAAAAATTCACTCATACGGCATGTTTTGAGAATTATTTTTAAACGACAATGGGGCCTCAGGAGAATACATCCTTAACATGAAAAGAGACTGACACAGCATGAGTTTGAATTTATGTCCAAGGTCTTCTTGCTGCATACTGTCATCTAAAGCTCAAACAGTAGCCTGTCTTTTGGTGACATTATTGAATTAAGGAAAGAAAATAAAACTAGATTTGCAAGCAATAGCTGATGTCGCCCCTGACAGCCAATTCGATGATTCCAACTTGTTCGCGGCATCAAAATCAAATTTAAGTGAGGCATGCACATCTTCTCACGTTGGTCCCACTTTGCGACAGGTATGAATTAATTCTTTTTAGGCAGCTTTTAGAAAATAAGCTAATTGAAAAAAAAGATGAATTTGGCAGAAAAACTGAGTTTTTTTCGCGCGCGGCTGGGGACTAAAAAGATATGTTAGGGGCCCCGAGGCCTCTGTCCTGGGGGTTCGAAGGGGGCAAGCAAGCGGACCATACATCCTTGCTAGATAGCCTAGTCAGTAGCTAAAAATTAGCTAAACAAAATTTGAGTGTTTGAGGCATTTGCGAAATTTGGCAAAAAATCGTTTATCGGCGGCCATTTTGAAAAAAAAAACTTGTTTTATACACATCTACTCATGGTGATCCAGCTTTGTGCCAAATATAAATTGATTCTGTCCAGGAATCTCTGAGAACTCGGCCGGACAAATTTTTTCAGAACAATAACAATATGTCGTCCCGACTACGTTTGTGGCGACATAATAACAGCAGCCGTCATTGAAATTTTTCTGCATCAATTTCTTCCTGTCATCTTTCTGAAAATATAAACAAAATATGATCAATTTCTGTA
>MJUU01071740.1:46787-74248 GCA_002080025.1 Modiolus philippinarum
AAAAAAAGAGAAAAATCTGACAAACATCCATGTCACAATACATTTTGGAAGCAAGTCAACATGAAGTAAAGGACCGGCATAACTGATAACTTGTTAAATCTTTATTTCAAGATTCAAGATAATTTTACTTGCAAACGAAGGCGCGAAATGTGCAACATAGTACAATAAAACTTATATTCATACATACGTAACATAGGGGATAGAGAAGACATACCTCATCTTACCATAACAGCACAATTAATCTGAAACATGTGTATATGAATATTTTAGAATATGAATTGGAATCCAGTAGGATCAAGAATCCTTAAAGTACAAATTGGAATTCTAATTTCTACTGTGACAAATTAGAATTCTGATTTATACCTGATTCAAGGAGAAATTCAGATATCCTAATTTGTACTAGGATGATTCTGGATCCAACTTAATTTCTTGTAGGAATCAGATTCATACTGGACATACTGTTATGGAGAAATCCGGATTATTACTGAAACTAAAACTAAAATAGTTTTTGATTATTTTAAGAGAAATGATAAATGTATAACATTTTAAGATAATTAGGTAGAATTCTGACATTTTGGATCTAATTAATGCACTATTTTGAATTTTTCGTTTTATTAATAAACAAAAATGGCATTTTTGTAAACAGTGAACAGTCAGTATTTTATGTCACGAAGAACAGAAGAAAAGGACAAACCCACTAATATTACATGTAATTTGAGGCAATATGATTGTTTGAAGGACACAAGAAAGACATCTGAAAAGAGGAGATATTTAGTACTTCGATATACCACTTTGAAGATTTTTTGCATCACTCATTCACCGATGCAATCAGAAGAACTTTTGGGTTTCTCGAATCAAATTATTTTGGAAATATATTTTTCTGCAGATCCTCATCAATTTTGATAGAATTATTTCATTTTTTTGTAAGAACATTGCATGGTATAACAAAGAGACCCATATTGACCTAAATTAAAGTCGCATCATCTATGCAAATGTAGGAACGACCCGCTTGACGTACGGACAGACAGACAAACGAACATACACATACAAAGCCAATTCAACGTAACACACGGTGTCCGATTGTGAAATGGAAATTGCATACAGAAAATTCATATGGCTATAAAAAATTATGATTGAAATATATATATTATATATATATATATATATATATGAAAAATAATCTTTCGGAAATGTCAAAAAGTTGTAATTAAAAAATTAATAATAAAACAAATCACAATGAAATCAACAAATGTCACATTTTCCTTTCTCCTACCCGTTTCACTGTTCGATGCAGATATTCATGGAAGGAAACTAATACGGTTGCTAATGACGGAACGTCATACAATTAAAGCGTCATACTATTAAAGTGAAAGTGAAAGTAACGTTCGGGTATTGTCTAAATTAAGAATATTGAACTTTATAATTTGCCGAATTAAAATGTCAATTTTCGGCGCTTCATTTATTTAGCTTAGGTTTATATTTGTTAATGAAGAATGTTTCTTTGTTTATGCGTTCTTGATCTGTTGTGCCGTCTGGGCACTGGTATAACGGAAATAATTTAAAGTTTCCGTGGCCACAAGATTCCAAATGAGCACTTAACGGAATTTTTCGTGTGTAAGGTTGACGATGAACTGTCATCCTCTGTCGCAAAGTCATTCCGGTTTGACCGATGTAATTTTCTGTACATCCGCAACATGTAATTACATATATAAGATTTTCTGATGTACAGTTAAATCCATTCTTCACTTTAAATTTCTGTCCATTTTTGAAACTAAAAGTATCGCCTTCTATTAATATATGACATATACCACATCTTGGTTTATTACACTTGCTAACATTTGCTTTTGAATTTACCGTTTCGTATTTTGCAGATGTTAATATTTTCTTTAGTGATTTTGGTTGTCGTTTACTTTTAATGAAATTTGTGTTATGCAAAGCAGCTTTCATTCTGCTATCTTGTTGTAATAACGGTTTGTTTTGAAAAATAGTATTAAATATTTCTGGGTTTCTAGGGTTGTGTGTAGACACGTATGCAATTATATCAGTTTCATACTTTTCTTAATTCTTGGATATCAATGGCTTTGGCTTTTAATAATCCTGTATCCACTACTGACGGAGGATAGTTCCTGGCATACAGTATAAATTTTAATTCCTCCAGTCTTTTGTCACGAGTTTCACTGTCCGAAATAATTGTGCAAAGTAGTCTTGCCATATTATACGAAATTTTAATCCTTGTGTGTTTAGGGTGGCAAGAGTTGAATAACAGGTATTGTTTCGTGTCCGTGGGTTTATAATATACATCAGTTTTTATTGTACCGTCTTCTTTGATAATAAGAATATCTAAAAATGGTAAGCTTTTTTCGCCAGACGGCACAACAGATCAAGAACGCATAAACAAAGAAACATTCTTCATTAACAAATATAAACCTAAGCTAAATAAATGAAGCGCCGAAAATTGACAATTATAACGTTCAATATTCTTAATTTAGACAATACCCGAACGTTACTTTCACTTTCACTTTAATAGTGTATGACGTTCCGTCATTAGCAACCGTATTAGTTTCCTTCCATGAATATCTGCATCGAACAGTGAAACCGGTAGGAGAAAGGAAAATGTGACATTTGTTGATTTCATTGTGATTTGTTTTATTATTAATTTTTTAATTACAACTTTTTGACATTTCCGAAAGATTATTTGTCATATATTCTATTCCTGTGTGGATTATAATTAACTTTTTNTGTGTTAAATATCACTAGAAAATGCTTGTAATTAAAACAAGCGCTAGAGTATTGTATCAAAGCATCATTTGTACTCCAAAAGCCGGAGAAAACATTGAGCCTGACAAATAAACAAGAAAGATTTAATATCGAAAATTTAATTTCAAAAAATGACTAAAAAGGAGTAAAGAGTGACATATATTTGTCAAATAGTCATTTCTAATATGAATTAGTTTATTTGATTACACCAGTTTTTAGTAGCAGTTGTGAAAATGAACATGAATTGAAAGTAGCATTGACATAAATTAAAGTCGCATCATATATGCAAATACGTATGATTATATGGATGTAGGGCATTGTAGCGTCAACAAGTCTTAGGAATATGGTAATTCATACTAAATACTGCCTACTTTTTATAATTTTTATCAGTTTAAACAACGGAAAGTCTTAAATCACACTTATTCCTAAATATTAAAAAGCTTCGTTGTTCGATGTTGAACATCGGTATTTTATGTACAGAGGTTAGATAATTTCTCGACGCATGTTTTAGGCAAATTATTAATGGACAAAACTGAAAACACTCAACATAATTACCCTAATTCCATAAAAATCATTCTATTTCGTCTATATTTTACCCACAATACCTCTAGGAACATGAATAAAACATCGCAAGGTTACATGAATTACGAATTTCTCGATTCGCACATGGAAAATAGTGAAACTGGGTCGATACTACTGCTGGTGGACTGTTTGTTCCCGAGGGTATTCACCAACCCAGTAGCCAGTTCCTCGGTGCTGGCCCGAAACAGATTTTATTTGAAAACTTGTTATACCTTAATTTAAGAAAAAAAAATTTAAACCTAAGGAGTATCTCCCCTTGCATAGCTGTTCTTAGCTGGTTTTGGCTTTCCTTTTTAGATCCTATTGGTGATTTGTTCTCTATCAGCTTTTACACACATTTCGTTTTATGGATTTCCAAATGTATTGATTTGATTTGCACTGAAGAGACATAACTTGTCGAAATGCGCATATACAGAAACTAAATTCAAAGTAACTTCGGTATTTTGTTATTTGTAAAAGTACCCTTTTACTTGGTTGATGAGGTAATTTGCTTACATGTGTAACGTAATCTCCAGTATAGCTGATAATTAAATCTTTGAGATGAAATTTAATAGTGAAATTTCCAATAAGTAGAACGGTGTAAGTGTTTTTATTTAGAGCAATAAATTTATTGAAAGTGATTATTTTATTGATTTATGATGAAAATATCATGTGAATGGTTAAAATATTAGATTATATAAGGAAATCTAGCTGTGAAAATCCCACTTTCAGGTTTTCAGTTACAATAAATATGTCGCCCTAAAATCAATTTGTGACACTCATAAGGTAACAATATGAAACGACTTGACTAACAGGAACCGTACTTTAAAAGTCCCAGTAACTATAAATACTACATTAAATTTGCTTTCTTTGCCAGCAACTACATTAAAGAAACTAGGGCAAATGCTACTAAAACAAAAATATGAACAAGAATTGCATCTTTTTAGGTGCTTAATTGACCCTATTGTACATATTGACACGGCAGATATTTCCTAATGATCGTATTCATTATAATGAACCTTTCTCTGTTCTGTGCCTCTGCTTTCTCTGATGTTTTAATTTCCATATGGTTTCTATATGTTGTCTAATATAGATAAAAAAACGACGACTAATAAATAGTTTTGTTCACAGACAGGAATTAGGCGTTGGTGAAGTAATGTCGTGCTACAAAGGAAAACAAAAAATAAATTCCAGAAGGGATTGTTTGAAATAATGATAAGTTTTTGTTGGCATAAAAGGTAGAAGTGGTTGGCCAATACAATTTCAAAATCTAGATGATCTCACGATTTGATAATTTCATTATGCCATGTTGTCTTGCAGTTGACTTTGGAGTCCAGTGCTGTGATTGTCTTCTAGTCGTAAGGATTGGTTTGTAATTTTGTCGGGCAACGGATAAAAGATCATAAAAGAGACTGTGAGAATACTTTCGTTAAGTTTAGTTGGTTGACGATCCATGGAGTAAATAAAGAAATGGATAGCATTTTTCGACATCTAGCAATGAATTCCTCTCCATCCGTTGCTAGGGACCATTTTGAACTCACTATGCGGTATGAGCAAATCTCATTGTTAAAGGACGCATGGGGACTTCAAAATAAAGAACGGCAATAAAAGCTTTGTTACTTGACTTTACCATGTTATTGTCTCATGCGCATTTCCCCATATTGCTTCATTGTTGAAAAAATACCTTTCAGTGTGTCCTGTAAAGAACGATTGAAAATTATGGTTATTTAATTATAAGTTTTCAATTGATTGATTGATTGATGTTTTACGCCAACTTCAGCAATATTTCAGCTATATTGTGGCGAGAACTGTTGGGTTTATTGAAAAATTCTAATAAATACATAAAATATTAATATAAAACCATATAGCTTTATACAAGTAAAACAAATGTGTAAAATGTTAAAAAACATAATAGTAAATTTTTGGTTTAACAATAACAATATTAGAAATTAGAAACTTGTTTAAAATTAATCTATTTAAATCTTACTAAATAAATTGATTGCTTTTAAAAATTGAACGATTTTGTCGCCTGCGACGTTTGTAAATAGGTCTTTAAGACAATCAGCAGAATAAAAATCACGCCTGATATCGGCATATAAGTTTTCAAAGATATAACAAATAGAACAAGTTTGGATATGTCAAATCTAGAATCATAATTAATCAAAAAAGGGGAAGTTGTTGGTACTGAAATTAAAACTGCCATTTTATAATGTTTTAGTCTTCAATTCTGTTACAAAAAATAGTTGCTGGTCATCGTAGCGGAATTGCTAATGTTATCGACATATTATATCATCGGAATCTAATTTTAATTTTATCAATTAGAATATAGTAAAAGTATCACTATTTTTCACGACTTTGTCCCCGTCTTTAAAAAGCTCAAAAGTAACTTTTGAACTTTTGACGAGGAAGAAAGCAAATACTTTTTCCATGTTATCCCTCTCATTTTGAAAAAAAGTGTTAAAATTCTTTTTAAAGGGAGCTTGTTTTAGCAGTCAAAAATTGCAACCTAGAAAATGTGATCTCCCATATAGGCCTTTTCAAAAACGATTTGGTCCGCTATCCGGTTTCGACATTCGTCATTGTTTTCTGTGTTCTCGTTTTTGCCCTGTCTTTGGACTTCCACTTTTGTGAATTTCACCCCTTTGTTCCTTCGGTATTCTACTGCCGTTGTTTACTAAATACAAATAAACTGTTCCGGTTATCAACCCAACACGGCAAGTGTTGTTCATCCTGAACATAAAACTGTTTATATTTTAAATAACTATGTCATTGTTTACTGTGAAACTGCACTAATTTTGTTAGAATTAAAATGTATTCAGGGTTTAAGTTGTGTATTGTTGGCCAAACGTACGAGTGATAACCGGAAGGAAAGAGTATTTGTACCTCCGTTTGATGGGAGAGTTCAAATCCAGCTGGAAAAGATAACAACACGTTTTGCAAAGGGCTATATTAATCATACTTGCAGTATAGAAGAGGTTTCATAAAATGGTAAACTGTGTAGATAAGTTGTTTCAGATAAAAAAGTTTCGAAAACTTCAAGAAGTTTTCACTCATACTACTTTAAAAAAATTATTCCTTATACTCGCTTGCTAGTTTTATAAATAAACAAATAAATTTGTTGGCACATCCTAAATATTTGTATGTATTTCCACAAAATTTTCCATGTTTAACAAGTTTTTTAGAACAAAAATGAATATTGCGGTATCACAACCATAATTAATATGCAGGTTGCATATAAAGGTAGGTGCTTTTATTTCACATTTTATTGAACGTCAATATATGAAATCTTTCGGATTATGGCCAAGTTAGTAGCAGTTTTGTTCAGGTGATATACGCATAGGCATTATATATTTCAGTTATGGTTGATAAATCTACAATTTATAGTGCTCAAATTTCATCATCTTAGTAATTGATTCAATGAGTGCCCTCTGGTTTGTTTGTGATTGCTTCTTTCTTCGGTTAACGGACGACAGCAATTGAAACACTTTGGTAGTTGATTTTATAATTGTTAACGAGAGACATGGTAGAATTGGTCAACATTTAGCAATGAGTTCCACTTAACCGGTGCTTAGGTTTGTCTTGAAATTACAATGAGGTATGAGTAAAGCTAATTATGGAAGGCGTCTTGGTGGCTTCGAAATGAAGAACTAAAACAAAAGCGTTGTTCCATTGCTTGGTTTCAACATATATTTGTAGACGTTTTGTCTCATGTGGATTTACTCTATATCCTCTCATTATTTACATAGTATATTCATTTTAACGAATATTTTTTGAAAGGACAATCCTTGCAAAAATTCTTATGACTACAACGTCGATGATTTTCTTATCTATATATTTTATAAAAACTAATGTGCAATTTCCCACTTTCTCTTTTTAATGCAGGAGAAGACAATTGCCACTTTTGAGACTTTGTGACAAGCTTGACAACACATTTTTGATATTGTCATTGTTGAACAAAGTCGACGTGGTCCTGATTTTTTTCTTTGAAATATGAATCACAACGACTTCACTGGTGCTGAAATATCAGTGTGCCACATTTTCTTTAATTTGAGATGTTTTTCTTATATCATGTTTAGAATCATAATACATTTATATCGTATCCATCAGCATAGTGAATGAATAATTGAGGGGCAAAGCGAAAATACATATGGGACAAAAACATCTGCAGCATTTTTTTTCTTTCGTTTTGTTTTAGTATTAACACGCATTAAAGTAACAATTTAGATGTCTTGATACTTCACAAAAACATCTTGAAATCAAAGAAATTTTCATCGAGAAGTATCTTCACACTTATAGATGCATTATTATGACAAATCAACATTTGTAACACTTAAAATTATTCTGATTTTTCAATGATATAACCAAAAACAAAATATCACTACTCTAACTTAATTGTTTCCGAATAACGGTCCCTTTTTGGATAGTCTTAAGCCTTCAATTTCGCTTCTCTTTCACCACTTCCACTAAAATGTCATCCTTGGTAGTAAATACCAGGTTGCACTCACGTTGACAAAAGCAATAGGTTTAATTGCATAACATATAGACATTCTGTATTAGTTTCAAACCTCATTTTTTTATCTCTGTATATATTTATGCATATATATTTAAAGAGCCCGTATGACCCTTTTTCAACTATTTTCGTTAATGCATATGGCTATCAAATGTTCCCAGAGGAGATAAGAGAAACCCAGATGTTTATATAATTTCCTAGTTTTTGCAATGTGCCATTCAATAAACAGGTACCTATCTTAGGAACACTGATTATGCCCTTATAGATAAAACATATAGTGAAATTTTCACAGTTAGATAAAGTGTTTTCTTTAAGCAATAAATTTATTGAAAGTGATTATTTTATTGATTTGTAATGAAAATGTCATATGAAATCGTTCCACTTTTGATAATATAGGTAAAAACGGCTGTATAAATTACACTTTTAGGTACTCAACTACAATAAATACATCACATAAATATCAACTTGGGAAACATACAAGAACTTTTGTGCCACTTCATTAATATGAGTCGTGCAACTATATAAACCATAATACTCATTTTTGTACATAATATTTGATTTGCAAGCAACTAAAAAAAGACACTAGTGTTACTAGATCATAAGTATTTTCAGGAGTTGGCTTAACTGACCCTATGACTTTAGTAAAGGAAAATACCGTCATGGATTACTTGTGTAACTGGTGTGACTGGTACGTCCATCATGTTCCCTTTTATAGTTCATCATTTAGGAGAGGAATTCGTCCAATTGTGCAAATTTTGTTAGTACAATATATTTTACTCGAAAGCCGAATCCCGGAGAGTTTTTAATATAGGCCTTTAAAAAAATCATTTGGTCCGATCTTCGGTTTCGGCTTTTAAATGCACGACAAGTGTTGTTCATCCTGAACACAGTTCATAATACTGTCCATATTTAGATTACTAGGTCATTGATTACCGTGACACTGCACTAATTTTGTTAGAATTAAAATGTATTCAGGGTTTAAGTTGTGTATTGTTAGCCAATCGTACGAGTGATAACCGGAAGCGAAGAGTGTTTGTATCTCCATTTCATGGGAGAGTTCCAATCCAGGAGAAGATAACAACACTTTATGAAAAGGGCTTTACCATCCGAGAGATGTCACGTGATGGACATGCCCATTAATGCCAATTTAAAATGAGCTGCGTGCTTCCGATGAGATATAGTACGTGAATTTTCTTTCAAAATCCGTTTTCGAGTCGAATAGTGACGGTGCTGCTAAATAAAATTGATATCTACATAAAGTATATAAATATTCAGTGTTTACGTCCCTGTGTCTATCAAGAATCTCGTTGTTATTTGTCAAAGATAGCATGGGCAGACGCGAACAACAACGAGCATCAGTATCATTGTTTACCACTGTCATATGCATTGGCTATTTATCGCAAAAGGATAGTCATAAATTAGAAAATTAGCCCTCTGGATTATTTTCACATATTACGGAATAACCTACTTATAAATTTCACTTTCTGAACGCGTTGAGCAAATCAAGTCATTAATTTTCCAGTAAAGGCTACAAATTAGAAAAAAATAAAGCAGCAGTCGTTAAATGACTTCGAATGTATTTGTTTACCTTTATTGGCTATTTAGCACATGGAAATTTAAAATCATACGAAAAACATCACTCTGTTGATTATTTTCATGTGATGGAATTACATATAATTTTTTTATTCACTTTTGATAAAGTGTCCTTTCTTTTTGCGTTGATCGAATCAGGTCCCTTATTTCCCAATAATTCTTATATGATTTGCATAATAGGAAATGCGCTGATATGATTGGTTGAATTTACTTCCGGAAGCAATTTCTGAAGTCGTTTATTTTTCGATAGACGACGTTGATCGAACTACATTTAAGTTCACCTTATAAATTCATACGCGGAGTAAATCAAATAGAACAAAAACGTGTGATTGGCATTATAAAAGTAAGAATTTAATTACTTATCATCAAATTAAAAGAATTATAAGGGATTAAACGCCGTTTGAAAGGAATTTATAAGAGTATAAAGGGGACCAAGTCACTCACAAACATATCATAAAAGTCCTTCGGACTTTTATTTGTTTGTGAGTGAATTGGTTCCGTTTATACTCCAATAAATTCCTTTGAAACGGTGTTTAATCCTATAATAAAGTATATATAAATTAGTTATTATCTCCGCAACAGTTCTTTTGATGAATCTGAGCTATGACTACGAATTTACCGTGTATAGATTTTTAGGGCTTTCGAGTTCCAGCTGCATTGGAGCTTTGATTTGTATACTAGTGTCATCCACAATGAATCTTCGAGTTTCAGCTCCATCGGAGCTGTGATTTGTATACTAGTGTCATCACTAATGAACCTTCAAGTTCCAGCTCCATGGGTGGTTTGATTTGTATACTAGTGTCATCACTAATGAACCTTCGAGTTCCAGCTTCAAAGGAGGTTTGATTTGTATACTAGTGTCATCACTAATGAACCTTCGAGTTCCAGCTCCATCGGAGCTTTGATTTGTATACCAGTGTCATCACTAGTAGAGATATACACTGCTGCTGTCTTCTAAATATTGTTCGATATAAACTATTTTTTTTGTAATCATTTTATCACACCAAAAAATATCATTTAAATAAATTAAAAACATGAAACATGGTCAGAGCTATTTTCGATTTGACATGTATTTTTATATGCCTTTATATATAACAATTTATACAAATAATCTTCTACTGGAATCTATTATAAAGTTTTGATAATTTCTTTCATGTCGGTATATGTTCCGTTTTACTAGTTTGCAAGCTTGTCTTATAATTAATTATGTTGGTATAAGATAAACACTTTTCTGCTATGAATAATAGGTTAGAACACTCTGTTGATTTCCACGTAAGAGTAACGTTGGTGGTAAACTACTTGTCAAAAGTTCCAACCAACTCATATATAAAGCTCCAGGACATGATGTTTTTCTTGGTATCGGGAGAGTTCTGAAAACATAAAAAGTAAGCGTAAAATATATGTAAATACTTTAGTACTTAAAAATAACACATATTATGACATATTTTCTGACAATTGAATAGGGAAGCTACATAAATATAATTAACAGAATATAAAAGGTTAATACAATGACCTTAATATTTCATCATGATTCGGAATTCCAAGTATCAATCAACAATAATTAACGCTTATGGTGGTGCTAGTATTAAATTATAGGGGCTTTAAGCATATAACCCTTTGATTTAAACTTAACTGTATTGTCGAAAACAATAAAATAAACGGTAAATCTTTTAACCATTGAATTGGTTGTATATTCCATATTAAGCATTATAAAGACAAGATAACAGTAAACACCTACAATGGCCCAAAATTACAATCACAAGGCACAACCCACAAGAGAACTGCACTACAAAAAACACATAACAGACTACAGACAAATATAACTAACTGTATGAACTCGGGATAGCCGGACTTGGTACCTCAACTAGCAAAAACTAGCGGTACGGTTAAACCAGTTTATGGGTACCCAAACCACCCTTCTCTATGTCCATTCTTGATTAATAATCCGTTATTTCATTTATCTTAATACTTACATAACAATTAACGAGGCTTCCTGGGAATGTGCAAGTAATTGTTCACGTAATCTAATGTATCGGTATGTCTGTAAAATATAACATGGTATCATAAATATACTGTCTACAAATTCGCATACTGAGCTTTTGTGGGTTTTTTCTCTTTCAATTTAACTTTTTGATATTTAAATAAACATCAAAATTCAATAATAGAAACAAACTTGTAAGTGAACTTTGAATTAACGTCCTATGTTTTTTATAACGAGCTAATTACAGATATTTACCTTTAATTTGCTTGCTACAAGATCGCCATCATTAATTTTCCATGGATATTCGGATGGATATTCACCACTCTTCAGCCTCCATTTTCGAATGAGACTTTCAAAATCTCTGTACCTTAAACAATAACAACAAGCCGATGATTCAATTATACCAAAAATTAATTCTAGTAGTAAAAATTATCTTCTTTTGATTAAGTTCAAATTAAAAAATTGTTTATACGTATATGCGATCTTGATTTTGACCACTGTATATTATAAAATATTATCCCCTGAGCCAGAATATGAAGCACAGGGTTGATGAGCTCCAGCAAACGATCCCCAGCTTCATATTCAAGCGAATACGATCATATTTTACTACATAAGAGCATTTAAAATTAAGATACGTTGTCTTATGGTCTTTTATTTCCTATTTCTTTGCAGGGTTGATCTCAAATCGCCAAAGGTTGCACTGGAAATGGCTACATGTATTTCATTCATTCTTTTCATTAAATAAAAATGATTTTGTAGTTATTTTATGACCCAACTATAAAGCCAATGTTTTTTAAATTTTGAAATATTTCGAAATACAGTCTGTTGACATTGCAGCACCTCTCCATTGTTTACAATTTTCCCCATTCTTTGGGTTTTTTAATGAATGATGTCATAATGTTAAAAAATGTGGACTCTGCATTTAGCAGCAAACGAGTTCTTGCAGTTATTCTGACTTCTTTGTCGTCTTTTATCCTTTATATTACGGTGTCTCCGTTTGCGGTCATGTTTTTGAACCTTTAATTTTAATTTTTGCCCTTAGGTCTGCATGATGCAATGGATGAATAACCAAGTAATACAATGATTGTAAATATTTATTACAAACTCTTGCTTTATTACAAAAATTGTCTTACAATTATGGGGTTCAATTTAAATATTGTATCTATATTAACAATGAATGGATATGGAGTAAATGCAAATGAGACCAAAATCTCTACAAATACGTGGTAAAACAAAGCAATGGAACAACGTTTTTATTGTTGTTCTTCATCTTGAAGTCACCAAGAGGCCTTCAACAATGAGCAATACTCATACATCATAGCAAGTTCAAGACGGTCCCTAGCACCGGGGGAATATGTATGTTTAAACAGTTATCATTCAATTTTGGAACAAATTCATGTTTCTGTCCGAACTGTGATTAAAGATACCTTTTTCTCTTAGTACAGGAATAAACATTTCTTTTCACTGGTTATGACATTTCAATTACAATTGCTGTTGAGATGCTACCTAATGCTTAGCAATGGAAGGAGCGGTTTTGTGCCATTAAACCGGTCTAACCCATCATTAAGTTTTAAATGCATGAACAAAGTCAGGACCATTGCTATTTTCAATTTTCTTGTGCTTTTGCACATTCTTTGTTTTTTTTTCCATTTGTTTCTGCTCTTGACAATAATGTGCGGTAATTTTGTAATTGCCCCATTTACTGTAGTTTTTGAAGCGGCAATTTCAATTTTAAAATAATAAAGTTTATCGTTCAAGGATAAACTGATTTAATTAATTGAGTTTATTTATATCAATTTTTCCGGAATTAATCCCCGTCGGACCGTAACCGGTTTTTTCCATACTACCTATTGTGAGGTCACTTTACACCTGCAACTTTGTAACAGGCTGTTGGCTTTCTTTACAAAATCTTTAATTGGAATGCTGAATTTCGCATGTCAGGCGGTTGTCCCGGGTACAGCATTTTGTAGAAGGCTCATAGACGCTACATGCAACGTCAAGAAACCTCATCACATGATACGAGTGTCTCGCGCTAAGCGTGAGGACCTTCACGTATGGGTGACTTTTTTGTCCCTAGTTCAACGGGGTTTCCGTCATGTTGGACAGTCAGTGGACGTCAAATGACGCTATTCAACTGTACACGGATAGTGCGAGGGGCAAACACTTAGGGTTAGGTATTTACTTTCAGGGACGGTACGTCCATGATATTTGGCCGAACGAATGGGCCGAAAGTGGAATCCTGAAGGATATTACGTTTCTTGAAATTTTTCCAGTTTTTGTTGCATTGTACATTTGGGGTTCAGACCTAAGAAATAAGAAAATAATTTTTAACATAGATAACATGTCAGTCGTTCAAATTATCAACAAAAAATCATCCAAGTCCGAGAGAGTTATGTCCGTTTTAAGACGACTTGTCTTGTTAACATTGCAGTACAATATATTAATTAAGGGCCAACATATCCCTGGAAAGTTTAATCAAATAGCTGATTCATTGTCTCGTGGTGATTTTCAGCGTTTCAGAAGCTTCTGTCCAGTGGCGGAGCCCCAGAGAACAGAGATCCCAGCCCATCTTTGGACAGTTTAACAACAGAGATAAACTCGCTGCTTGGTAACTCAATGGCAGAGAAAACCTGGAAAACTTACAAGACAGCATACGAATCGTTTAACAGTTTTCGTAATATTTACAACCTACCACCCATTTGGCCCGCCCCACTTTATGACATACTATATTTCATTGCGCACCTATCGTCGTCAAATTTATCATCTAGCTCTATTTCGACCTACTTATCAGGACTCAGTAATCACCACAAATTCCATTCCCTAACAGACAATACCAAATCGTTCCTGGTATGCAAAATGCTTGAGGGTATTAAACGTCGAAGAGGCCCTACAAAAGATATTCGCCTTCCTATTTCTTTAAACCTTCTTAAAAGATTAATTCATGCACTCCCCTCTATTTGTACTTCTACGTATGAATATGCTATGTTCTCCTCGGCCTTCAGCCTCTGTTTTTTCGCTATGCTACGAGTAGGCGAAATTACTTCCGACAGTAAACACCAAAACGGAAGTCATGTCATCCAAATTACGGACATTTCTTTTTCAAAATCTGAAACAAAAGGAACCGACGAACTTTCGATCCATATTCGCAATTCAAAATCAGATCAACAAGCAAAAGGGGTGACTTTGACAATATGTCGACAGAATGACGAATCAATATGCCCAATCATTTTGTTAAAGAAATATCTTGCATTTAAAACTCCAAGTGATGCACCCAACATTTATACACATTTTAATGGTTCTTATCTGACCCGCTACCAATTTTCTGGATTATTACAAAAAGCTTTATCATTCTGCGAAGTGAAGGGGCATTTTCGGTCCCATTCATTTCGAATTGGAGGCGCAACAGAGGCTAGAAGGTTAGGCGTGTAAGTGACGATACGATAAAACGTTGGGGTCGTTGGAAATCCGATTCTTATCTGAGATATATACGCCTTAGTCCAGTACCCATATAACCAATATAAATAAATTGATCATTTAATTACCTGGTTTTATTAATTCGTTTTCTTTCTTTTTCTTATTATTTCCTAGGTTGTAAGAACATTTGGATTGTAGGCTCATCTATTGTACACTGGGCAATCGGTGATGCAATAAACAAGCAAGAAACGAATATTTGATTAAACATGTGAAAGAACATAACATTCAATCACATTATGTTCAATAATGCAGCGTCGATATGAAAAAAAACAGTTTAACCAAAACAAAAAGAAGTAAGTATTAAAATCTGATTGCTTTGTATAATGTTTTATCTGAACTTACATGTTTATTGTTGGTTTCTTTGATAGATCTTCAACAATCGTTAACTGCACATAGTCAATTCGGAACTTTTTCAACAAGGTTGCCATTCTGTTAATAAACGTAGATATTATGTACTACTCAACAAAGGACACAATACACACTAAATTTTGAAAATATTTTTGAATTTCGCAATTCGGACTTTCTATTTCAGTGTATTAATGTATTCAACGCCAAAGCGTATTTGTTTATTCCATTTCAAATAAATTCCGAAACGGATACGATGAAAATCCTGAATGGTTGTTTTACGCCCTATGATGGAGTTCGCCGTTAACTGATGGACAATTTAATTTGTTTGATGTCAAGTATTAGGACACTTCATCAGGTAAATAATTTGCCATCTTAAAAGAGTTGAAAACAATCTCTCATTTCGATTCCTCGTTCATACCAACATCAACGTGAAGAATGACTTTCCACGGTCAGAACGTCGACGTTGATTTCTGCCCTCACAATTCATTTTTACGTGAAAAGATGAACTTAAGACGAATGGCTTAAAGCAGGCTACTTGAAACGTCGCGACGTCAAGATCGCGCAACACCTGTTTTACGCGTACAAGGACGTTAGTTGAAAACGGAAAAAGGTTCTTAAATTCATGGTCGTCATAGTTATAGATTTTCAAGTTAGCCGGTTAGAAAATGTGACGTTTCGTAAAAGGACGTTTGTAAACAGAAATTCTGGATAATGGCCGTGACCGGAGATGGTTAAGGAATCGTTAGAGACATTTTTGGCATCATATTAATTCTTACATTAAAAAATAAATTGTATCTATGAGTTTCTGCCAGAAAGTAAAATACTGCTTTTAATCAAATCTGTGTATCGTTTCTGTTGTTGAGTAGTATATATTTATTATAATACATTATAATACATATATAATACATAATACCATCAACAACAGCTGGAATTGTACATGTGCAATTAATACACACTCATACATAATTAAATATTAGTTTCAGACTTTGGTGATGAAAACCTTTCGGATGATATGTTAACTTATTTTCGTATAAAGCCAAACAAGAAAATAAATAATAAGACCACTAAATCGTAAAAAATGTAAGATTATTTTATGGAAAACTTTATACGTAATTAGGACACAAGCGTCTATAAAGAAATATATGAAAGCAAAACATCAGAAAGGACCAAAATCCAATGTGGCTAATGTAATTCAGACTTACAGATTTTGTTCTCGTTTGTGTAAGATGAAAAATAAGATCCATTGTAATAATCAAGATAGATTTAAATGATTGTGAACCGAACCGTCAGTCTAAAACGAATAATCCAAGAACAATGACAAAAACGGAGAAACCAAGACATGAATACGGCACAGAAAAAAAACGAAGACACACACGCGTACAAAAATGAACAACATGGACCTACAAAAAATCATGGATGAGATCAGGTGCACCGGTAGAGTTACAATTTCCTGCTTATGAGACACTCGCCGTTCTGAACATGTCAAATCCGGTAGTTAAGTCAAACCCTAAAGAACAGTCCACCAGCAGAGGCATCAGCCCAGTGTTAATAAATAAAATACCGAAGTTAATGTAAATTTTGTTTCTGCATATGCGCTTCCGACAACTTGTCTCTCTTAAGTGCAGATCACATCAAAACATTTGGAAATCAATAAACCGAAAATGTGTACAAGCTGATAGAGAATTACTAATAGGATCTAAAAAAGAAAGCCAAAATCAGCTAAGGACAAAGCTATGCAAGAGAGAGATACTCCTTAGTTTTTAACATAACTTTCTAAAATTTAGATATTGAAAGTTTTAAAATAAAATCGGTTTTTGGGCCAGCACTGAAGTACTGGGTACTGGTTTATTAAATACCCTCGGGGACTAACAGTCCAACAGCAGATATTATCGATCAGAAACTCTAACTTTCTAATCACTTCTTCTTTTGTTATTTTTTCTCCGATTCGGAGTAATTTTTCATTAAGTGAACTTGCTTTTTACTATAACAATGCAAGTTTCATCATTTAATGTATTAAAAGTCATTATCAACTAAATATACTAAGAATCACTAATAGTAACACTTTACTTTAAGAAGTTTATAGCAAAAGGAGAAAAATATTATGATAGGATATGTATCATGCAAGTAACTCTACCTTATTTCGTCTTCTTTCTTTTTGCCTTTCTTACTGGCTGCACAAAACACTCTCAGTTTACAGTTTTTCCAGATTCTTCGTTTAGACAAAATGTATGGTATCAATAATGTCAAACCTAGAAAAAGAAAATTACAAAAAAATATTGTAAAGGTGACTTACACGGTTGTAAGATTAACAAATACAAAAACAGTAACTTCTGTATTTTTAAAGTTATTCACAGATGTATCAATCTTTATAGAGTTCTTAATCAAACTACTTTCCTATGAAACTACATATTTCTTGATTTTTTAACGATATTTGCTGATATTGACTTGATTAGGAATAATTTAATATTTATTTCACAGAGAAAAGGAGTTTGTTCATTTGTACATCAATCTTTTGTCTGGCTGTACGCAAACAATAAGCAACAATAACCAAGTAAAGACTCGTCTTTTCCGATTGCCGTATTTTATTGACAATAGTTAAATATCAAAATTGCACTTTACCAAATTTACTCAAATGTTTTTTATTCATATGACCTCCACCGCTAGCTACGTGAACTTTGCATTTTGATAGAATGAGAAGTCATATTAAATACGTAAAAAATTACCTCCATCATCATATAACCACCACACATCTATAGTACCATATAATTTGTTCCTGAATGTTCTTATTGACTCTGTTGATAAACTTGATGATAAAATTTTTCTGTATTGGTTGGTTGCATCCTCTCTCGTTTCCTCGTCAAACGTTGGATTTTCCACTCCCTCCATCACCGTATTTAACACTGCCGAGTTGAATCTTGCATTTTTCCTTGTGCTATTCTCCTCCACCTGTATTTTTACTTGTCTCATTTCTGTCGCATGTTCCATATCTTTAGTGGTTTCGTTTTCTGCAATCATGAAATTGAATATATTTTGTTCACCATCTTACTCAAATTCTTATCCATTTCATACTCTCAAACTCCATTATAATTATACAAATACAAAAGCAAAAATATGTATGAAACTAAATCTAAATAATAATAAAAGTTAACCATTTTATCTAAAAATAAAACAAATTCAAAAGGAATGTAAAGAATTACACAATTATTGACAAAATGGACACAAAAAAAATTTGAAAAGACCTTGTGGATTTTTTTCTGAATCTAAGGATTGACCTTTATAGAAAGTACTCGTTAGTCTGCTGAGATTAATCAGCTGAAAATTTTGAAATAGAAATAGGTAGCCAACCCAACAAGGTTGTGTGATTTGGGGTTCTGATTACATTATTCATTTCACCTTCCTCTGACGATTCATCATCGGCTTCCGAGTCCGAGTAATCCAGAGTATAACTGTCATCTGGTACCCTCATGACATCAAACCCATCTTTTACCCGTAATATACCAACACCATATTTCAGATCAAATCCATCCCTGTTTCGGTAAAATAACAGATATATACTAGATTTTACTAAAAATAAAAGATAATTAGTTAATTAAATATCGATCTTTTTGCAATAATTAAACATAGTCATTTTAACTCCTTGTCTAAACTACATGCGCAACAGCATGTCATTGGCAGTAATATTACCTTCAGTAACCTTTTTGGTTGTTTTATAAATGTCTTATATTATGCCAAAACACACAAATCTACAAATAAACGATAAAGTCTCATATTGTATTTGACCCACGCAAATTCTTGTGTTTTACAACTCTATTCTAATGAATATATATATACTTACTCTATTATATTAACATATTCTTCCATTTCGACGGGGTCAGAATTCTGCCAGTTACTTTTATATCCTAATATCAATGTATTGGGTCTGAGTTTTCCGACACCAAGTGCCTGCAACAGTTGATAGCAATTATCGAAAGACTTGTTCACTTGTAAAAAAATTACTTTATCTGTAAAGACATTTTATGTTTTCGCATTTGGGGTTTCATCCATGTGGTGCAAAACAAAGAGCATGGTCGAAATAACATTAGATGAACAAAGGATGAGAACGTTCATTTTAGTCAGTTTGAAGTCACTGTAAGACCATGAGATGTATGAATGTTTTATGCATAAAATCACTACGACAGGCACTGACACGATAAAACCAGTTACGTTATTTAAACATCGAATAATGTGATATTTCTCCTTGAAATTTTATTTTTTACACACGCGACAACAGATCTCAGTAATTTGCACAAAATTCGACCGATCCTATCTATACCTAAAAAACTGTTTTTGAGATCTGATAAATGACGACAAACTTAGTGGTCTACCTGTTTTGGCTTTTATTCGTATGGAAAACAAGATAGAGAAACGGGAGATTTTGGTACCCATAACCGGTTTAACCCTGCCGCTGACTTTTGCTAGTGCTGGTACCAAGTCTGGCTATCCCGAGTTCCTATTATTATTTATGTTTGTCTTTTGTCTTAATTAGTGATTTCGTTTGGTTTTGTGAATTTTAAACTTTTTTTTAAATTATGGATTTCTTTTGTTTGGGTTCTAGTGCTGCTGATGAATTAATTTCCGAAATGGCCATACAGCTTATTAAAATTATTGCACTTGGAGGTAACATATGTGTTATGGTCTCATGTTCATTTACTCCATATCCTTTCGAAAAATATTTTCTGGTGCAGTTCATTTGTGAATTAAAAAAAACAAAATTGTGGCATGTGATTGTTTTCAGCCATTGTAGGTGTTAAATATGTTCCTTTCTTTGTAATTAACTGAAATACAGACCTGATGAAGTAATTACTAATAAAGAAACTGGAATAAGAATTATTCTTAAGATGTACGTTGTTTGCTCTTCAATCTTGTATACCAGTATTATAATATCTTAAGTTTCAAAGCGAAATGAAATCAAGGACCATCTCCCTCATTTCAAAATGTGCTGTTCTTTGATGTTGGTATGTTACTTTGAGTCCTTTAATGGCTATGAATTGTCTTAATTGTTTTCGAAATTAATTGTGACTATTTCAATGATAAATATATAAAACTTCAACTTAAATGCCAAGCATCGAAGTTTTTTTGTATTTTGATTAAAAAAAATTAGCATGTTTGAAGAGTGAAAATGTTAGATCTGAAATGATATTTTTAGCAGAAGTAAAATATGGAAAAACTGCACAACATTAAATAAAATGAACAAACCTGCATAAGAACCTGTGCCCCAATTCGAAGATTTGGTGCAACAACACTGTTGTAAAATGCACGTATATTTCTTGTTTCAAACCATCTGTAAGCTGCACTTGATCGAAGTTTCTGTACGTGATCAGACATTTCCCCCTATCAAATAAAACAATATGTCAAAACAGAATAAAGAAAAGGAAAAATAGATAAAAACAGCGAACTGATACAATTATATATGTATAACGCGGTCAGCAAAGTGAACATTAATTCAGCTATTCGCCAAAGTCCTATTTTCCCACTACTAAATAATTAAATGTACATTGTCTGTGGATTTTCTGAATTGTAAGTTTTTAATACACGGAATTGCATTAACAGAAACTCTAAATTTATCTTTTAATTCTACAAGGAATGCCAATATTATGTCTAATATCTGCATATTTTGTTCGTTTCTATTCGAAAGAGACACACAAAATTCCAGCAGTAAATTCCAAAATATTCATAAATAGCGATTTTCAGAATAAAATAAAGATGGAATTTAACCTATTGATTCGATTGTGTATTAACGACAGCAGTAGAATACCGAAGGAACAAGGGAAGCGATGACTACAAAAATCGAAATCCAAAGACATGGCAAAAACGGTAACAGATAAAAACAAAGACAAAACAAGGACGTGAGACAGCTACAATGCACGGAAATAAAAAGATAACATTAAGAACTAAGGCACTCATAGTGTGAACTCCCATGAAAACCGGGAGTGACATCAGGTGCTCCGGAAGGGTAAGCATGTCCTGCTCCGCTAGCGGCACCCGTCACACTATCAGTGAGTCAATCCAGGGTTGAGTCAAATCCGTTTATGTCAAATCCGTGAAGACGTGAAATCTAGCTGAAAATGTACGTTTTTATTTGGGACACAGACACGTCATATCTGTCAATGATGTCATGGTGACGGCCATAGAATTTCTGAAGGGATGAAAGTAACAAAGGCTGAACAAATCCCTGACTAAGCAGCTTTTGGGACAGTGTTTTTGCTCTAACTAAAAAGTCACTGTATAAACTGCATGCCCGACAGTAACGAATCAACTATGAAATGTACACTCCATAGGCTGGAGAGGTAGGTATATTGCTGCTCAGAAAGGGAAAGTTCACAATTGGGAAGTTAAAATCATCACGTTTGTCATACAGCTTAGATTTCAAACGTCCATTTTCGTCAATGTAAATTAAAAGATCTAAATACGAAGCTGAAGTAGGTGTATCGGTAGTCTCTTTAATTTCAAGCTCATTGGGATAGATCTGGTGTAAATATTCCTTGAATTTTAGATTAACATGTTTCACTGTTTCTGTTTCACATATTGTTTCGTCGATACATTTTAGATAAAATGAAAATATTGTACCTTAGATTTTGACATTAATATTGATATCAGAATCAATAAAAATTCATTACAATTAAAACTTTAAGTCATATAGATGTATTCTCATATCCAATTCAGTTATGGTGTAACTGTTCTTGAGAGAATAGCTCATATGGATGCACTATCATACTTTCAAATTCTGGCTTTTTTGTAATTTCGAATTGTTATTCTTACCACTTGTTTATTATGTCTCCGTTTCATGAATCTATAATGCCAAGTTATCTTATTATTGCCTGAATGAGTGTCCCGTGGTTGTTTATATGTTTTTGTGGAGCATTGGATGACAGCGATTTGCACGAATACTCTGCCAGTTAATTTTATGTTTGTTGGCGATCCCGCATCTATGGATCAACGAGAAAAAAAGACATGGATGTAGCGTTTGCTCGACATGTAGCAATGAAATCCGCTCAACCCGATGCTACAGGACGTCTGGAACTTTCTATGATGTATGAGTATAGCTCTTCGTTGAAGGTCTGTGAAGAACAAAAATAAAAGCGTTGTTCCACTGCTTAGTTTTACCATGTATTTTTCAGAGACTTTGTCTCATTTGCATTTACTCAATATCCCATCATAGTTAATGCAAACAATGAATTGAAATTTATTATTGTAATAACTTATAGAGCAAAAAACGAAATCGGTGGATATTACCATGGCGTGTTAACCTTTTGTTGTATTTTGCATACACCCTCAAGAAGATAAATTAAATTTATTAATTTGAGACAAGAATTGCATTTACTCCGGTATTTTTTATTTATTACCACTAGGTCGACGTCTCTGCTGGTGGACTGTTAGTTCAAGAGGGTGTTCACCAACTAATTGGTCAGTACTTCGGTGCTGACCCCAAAACCGGTTTATCTGGAAAGCTTCTTATATCTAAAAATGTGAAAACTTTGCTTAAAACGAAAGAGTATCTCCCTCTTTCATACCTCTATCCTTAGCTGTTTTTGATTTTCCGATTAGATGTTTTTGGTAATTTGTGCTCTATCAGATTTTACAAAATTTTACTTAATTGTCTTCCAAATATTTCGATTTGATCTGCAATGAAGAGGCACAAGTTGTTGGAATTGCCACATCTGAAATTAAATTTAGCTTTCCATATTCTGTTACCTAGTAAATATTTAATTGTAATAGTTTACCGTAAAGACATGTCCACTAACTAAAAGACTCTGTTTCTTTGTTATTGATGATACAAAATCAATTAAAGCAGGTCTGTTTCGTGGAAAGCCAGACATTACAACTATCTGCGGACTGAAATACATAAAGTATACTTATATGAGAAATCTTTTACAGTTGTTTACAGTTGTTCTTTATTAATATTTCTGCTACTAAATACTAATAAGCAAACGAATATACAAATATACAAACGAATTAGACATTGCACGTTTTAGACATCTTTTAAAATAGTAATCAATTTAGGATTGCTATATCAATTAAAAATGTTTTTAACATTATGTGTAAAGTATTAAAGGTGGAGAAACTAAAACCAAATTTACCGGAAGTTCTTAACATGTTCCTCGACTTTCAGAAGGTGAAGTGTTGAAGTCAAAGCATTTTTGTATGCACGTGCCTGAGTCGAAGACCCCCAGTTTACATCTGAAAAAGGTAAATAAAATTCAAGAAACGTCATAGCTTACAACTTACAGTCAATATACAATGCGTTGGTCTTTACTGAAAGTCAAAATCAAACATTTTTGCAGCAGCACATTAAAATTCAAGTATTTAGATTTATATGTATTTAGCGTACAATAGTTAAACATGAATAAATCTTAATATATCAAAACACAATTACACGTAAGTGGATTTCTGGCTCATCTGAAAATGTAATCGATTATCAACAATATGTTTGATGCGAGTTATTTGCTCATTGTAAGGAGAATGTCACACCCCGCTAAATACAACATGCTTTCGTACATTGTGTATATTTAACTACTTATCATAAGTTATCTTAACATAATGCTTCATATGATATATCTAAAAAAAACAATTTTTGCAAAAACATTAATTTGCAATAAAAAACATACCTGGTTTTGTGGTATGTACATATAAATATAAACCACCTGCAATAACAAATGTCACTAATGCTGCCCACCAATTAATCAAAAACATGATGGCAAAACATAACAGACTACCAATAAAGCTAATCCATTTGTTATAATACTTAAATCCTGGACGAAAACCTAAAAGTATACAGAATATCATTTACTTGTAGGTAAATAATTCCTATCCAAATCATTTTGCTGAAAATATAATTTATAGGTAAATAAACTGAACTTGTTATTTGAAATAATTTGTGAAATTATGTAAATTCGTATGATATGTTTTGATTTTTATATGCATCTAAATTTCTACAAATTTGAGAAAAAATCATGGATCATGTAATATGGATTTCCATATGCTATTACACAATATAGAGGTTGTGGTTGTGTAACGTCTTTGGTCTTCCGTCTTCTGGTGTTCTGGTTTTTGCCTTGTCTTTGGACTTTGATTTCTGTAATCTTGTTCTTTGTTCCTTCGGTATTCTTTTGCCGTTGTTATCGTCAGTGTAGAAATAAATAAATGGACCAAATAATATTTTCTAATTTCACAATTCACAAGAGACCACCATCCCGGACTTAAAAAGATCGTTTAAAAAAGCTAAGGCTGTTGAAATCACAGGTTATGACGAATATTCAGGTTTCAAGTTGTGTCCGTCCAGTATCAAGCAAAGTCTAGTTAGCAAATAAAAACGTGAGATTGTAACTAACATGAAGAATTCTGCGTGACTATAAATTCAAATATATTAAAATATATTACCAGGTGTATTTGCAAGAGATGCGTTGAAACATGAGTAGTTGATGAGTGTGTATGACATCAGAAAGAAATTGGAAATTATTGGTGCTATAACATCTAGGTCGGCTGAAATAGAAATCAAATTTGAGTGTGTATGACATCAGAAAGAAAACAGAAATTATTTGTGCTATAACATCTAGGTCGGCTGAAATAGAAATCAAATTTGAGTGTGTATGACATCAGAAAGAAATTAGAAATTATTGGTGCTATAACATCTAGGTCGGCTGAAATAGAAATCAAATTTGAGTGTGTATGACATCAGGAAGAAATTGGAAATTATTGGTGCTATAACATCTAGGTCGGCTGAAATAGAAATCAAATTACATTTTTAAAATTTTTTTTTTACATTTTAAGGAACAATATACCGAAGTTGCCGTGAATTTTGTTTCTGAATATGCGCATTTCGACAACAAATGTCTCTTGAGTGTAGATGAAATCAAAACATTTGGAAGTTCATAAACCGAAAAACGTATAAATTCTGATAGAGAACAAGTAACCAATAAGATCTAAATAACAAAACCAAAATCAGCCATGAAAGAGGGAGATACTCCTTAGTTTCAAACAAAACATGAGGTTGCACGCGTTGTCGTGCTAGGTATACCCCCACTCGTTTTGTTTTGAAAATTAAAAAGGAAAAAAAATGGCTTAGTCCCGCTGAACAGGAAGTAAATATCATAAGGCGACCAAAATGGGAGACGACACATTCCCACTAAATATATACCAAATTTGAAATAAATCGGCCCAGCAGTAGCTGAGAAAAGTGCGACGAAAATTTTCACTATGTTAAATAAAGGGAAAAATGGCTAAGTCCCGTCAAACAGGAAGTTGATATCATAAGGCGACCAAAAAAGGAGATGACGCATTCCACCTATATATAAAGTCAAATACCAGATTTGAAATAAATCGGCCCAGCAGTAGCTGAGAAAAGTGAAACGAAAATTTTTACTATGTTCAATAAAGGGAAAAATAGCTAAGTTCCGCCAAACAGGAAGTTGATATCATAAGGCAACCAAAATGGGAGATGACGCATTCCACCTATATATAAAGTCAAATACCAAATTTGAAATAAATCGGCCCAGCATTAGCAGGGAAAAGTGTGACGAAAATTTTCCCTATGTTCATAAAGGGAAAAATGGCTAAGTTCCGCCAAACAGGAAGTTGATATCATAAGGCGACCAAAATGGGAGACGACGCATTCCACCTATATATAAAGTCAAATACCAAATTTGAAATAAATCGGCCCAGCAGTAGCTGAGAAAAGTGCGACGAAAATTTTTACTATGTTCAATAAAGGGAAAAATGGCTAAGTCCGCAAAACAGGAAGTTGATATCATAAGGTGATCAAAATGGCAGACAACATTTTCCCCCTAAATATAAAGTCAAATACCAAATTTGAAAGAAATCCGACCAGCAGTAGCTGAGAAAAATGCGATAAACCTCGGACGGAAGGACGGACGGACGGAAGGACGGAAGGACGGACGGACGGACAAGGGTATTCCAATATACCACCCACTCACGAGTGGGGGTATAATTTTCTAAGATTTAGATATTACAGGTACTGAGATGATTTTATTCAAAATATTCTGTCTTTATCTCCTTAAGATGTGCAGAAGTACTGGCTGAGGTATAGTACAGCGGAATATGTGAATGAGAAGGAACAGCTAATACGGCCTGAAATACATAGTAAATTAAACAGCATTTATTTACAAAAAACAATACATTGTTTGGTTTGTTGGATGAAAATGGAATATCATCATTAATTGTAATAAAATTAGATATACAGCAGATATTATATATACGAGCCTCTTCACGGGTTGCTGCTATATAATCGATGTAAATGTCTAGCTAGCTCCACGATGCTGAAATGGTGATATTGTATATAGTATGATATATTATATGAAGTTCTAAGTGTACCTACCGATGCATGTAACTGCTACACATAGGAAGAACGTCAAGACATAACCTCGGACTGGTTCATTACTTCTTCCCTTTCCTTTAGCAAAAAAGTGAATGTAAGGGAACAATTTATCTTTTGCTAAGGCCTGAAAAACACATTTAATAAAAAGGCATTAGTACACTTGATAATGATCTGAATTAAATGTGTAAGGCAACAATCCGGCAAGGGGTTTGTCAAATTGTTTTAATAAATATGGCAAAAACAAGAGCCATCTAGGAAATAATTAAACAAAAACACACACAGATGAAAAGTGCTGCGGAAAAGGTTTTTTTTCAAACATGAATTACCTGTCGTGATTTCCAAACAATCAAAACAAATTGAATGATCAATAGGGGTAGTTGCAAATGTTATAGACAATTGAAATAAAAAATCATCGTGATCAAGCCCACTAGAAATACGTATAATATACCTATGGTAGTTGTCTGGGTCAAGACAGGCTTATTCTTAACAAAAACATACATGTATAAATACTATCATCTGAAAACAAAATTCACCTTTTTGTTGATTGATTCCAATTTCAGTATTAAACATTAATAGTAAAGGTCTATATTCAAAACTGAACATTATTACTATATGATGTTTATTCAGATACAATGTGCAATACAATACCTGAAACACTTTAGGTGCTCCAACCATACTTGCTAGTGCTGATGACAATGTCGCTGAAAATATTCCTGCAAGAAGTATTGGTCTAAATGCAGAGGCGATTCCTACAGCCTAAAATGAAGTCAGACATAGTGTTAGATTACCTATATATTTCTCGATCAATAATCAAGTTAAAGAGATGTGAAAAGCTGGGTTTGTACTGTTATAATATGGAATGTTAC
>MJUU01071742.1:0-44658 GCA_002080025.1 Modiolus philippinarum
GAACACTTCTAACATAACACTGTAATCATAAAAACCTCACCCTGGTCTAATAATTTACAGGATGATATCAAGCTAAAAAACACCCACAAATATTCAAAATTTAATTAAAAAAACTCACACAGAGCTAGTAAGTAAAAATTGTAACCCAATTTTCTGGCGATATCTTTTGGTTCGAAATAATATGCATACTCTGATCAAAGACTTGCATATGCTGTGATGCAACATTAATTTTTTTCCATTTTATTACTTTTTAAATTCAATAAAAAATCACATTTAAACCTCACTTAAATCATTTAAATAACTTATTTAAAACTATCTAAAATAAACGTTTAAACTAATTAAACTACAAATTTAAACCATCATTTATTTTCAGTAAAGTTGTAATTTAAGCTTAAAGAAAACTAGCTTATTTTTTAGTATATTAGAAGTTTACTGAGTATATTAAATTCTATTAGATTTCTTATTTAAAGTTAAAGTAAACTAATATTATTTCTAACTAAACTTGAAGTTTAAAAAAATATTAAATTTGTGTAAATTTGGATTTTAATACTCCGAAAACTGCATTTAAATCAGATTAAATCTTAGATTTAAAAATTTTATTAAATTTACTTAAATCTTTTCTATAAATGACGGTAAATTCAAATTAAATTTTAAACTAGAAATTTAATAATTTTTAAAATTTTTTAAACGTATCATTTCATGCAGTGAATCATCTGTAATATATAATGTTGGATGTCCTGCATATTTCTTAAAAACATTCTTAGTAGTTCTTGTAGCTTTTCTTCCTCATTAACAATAGGATTAACAATTATTAGATTTTTTGCTTTTTGTTTTCGAACATCACCAATCCACTCACGATTTTTGTATGCCTTGTTCCATTGAATGGTTGGACAAAGTATAACAATATATTTAAACACTTTACAATATTCCTCTTCTAATAAATCAAGAACAAACTCTGTTTTTCCACATCCAGTTTGACCACATATAATAGCACAATGGGCATATTTCGGTAATTCCATTTTTTTAAAATAAATAAAGTAAACTGCTCGCTTAATAATTAACTTCTTTAAATCTTCCATCTTCAAAATTAATTTGTGCATCTTGTATAACAAAAAGATAAACATTTATTGATTTATCAGCTCCTGCTTTTTTCGTTATTTGGATGGTAATACCTTCAGATGCATTTTCAATTCTTCTACCTGAACCGTGTAGTGAGTTATCATCTGTTAACGTAAATCTAACCATAAAGCATAATTATTTGTTAAGTATTTTTCTAATGTTGTATTAGAGAAACATACATCTTTTAAAACTTTGTCTATTGTTTTGTTTCGTTTTGAATTCAGAGCAAAGAATTTATTTATCTCATCCCATTGTTGATATGCTTTCATTCCTTGACTGTATAATTGATTTGGAACACCTTCTATTGTCATTTCTACGTTTGTTATATTGGGGTTATAATAAGTACCAGTGCTTGTTCTTTCAGGGTCTTCGAATAACATTAGAATAATTTCATACTTCTAGCTGGGACATTTAGATTAATGTTCCATAGTGTATCAGATTTGTTTTTGGTTATTTTTCTGTGTCTTAATATTCTGTCATATAAGATAACCATTTTACCACCAACTTGCTGTCTTATCTTGCTAATTCAGTGTCAGAAGCCATATCAAATTCTAAGCAAATGTTTTTGATTTTATAACTTGCATCTTCATCTGTTGAATGAATAACTTTGCTGTAGTCGTTGAATGTAAGTTCATATTCAAGTCTATCACCAAGACCGGATTGATAAAAAGGCATGTGAGTTTCTAATAGATCAATGTCAAGTGGAATGCAAAATCTATTTTTGTAAGCATCTGCTACGGCTTGTTCTCCTGCATTCGTTGTTGCATCATCTGCTCCAACTCTATGTTTCACCAATTCCCTGATATGCAATTTTTTCACGTTCAGTTGTAGTTTTCCACAAATCAACATAACAATGATAAATATCACTATCATCAATTGACATAATTTCATTCCCACTTATACGAATTGTTGTTTTTTTTAACTATTGCTCTTCCAATGTTTTGCTATACTGTTGAATTTGCATCTTCAGATTCAATTTCTATTTCAAAAGCTACTCTGGTTGTTCCAGGAACAATAACATCATAAAACTTAAATTTAATTTTAACATACTTAAATAAGGAAATCTCACTAATAACTGTTGATTTTTGTCAATAGTTGAAGGATTATTAGTTATTACAACACTTTGACGAATTTCTTTCACACCACGAGGTTCTTTTATTTTTCTGTAAAGGTTTAATTTTTCTCCGTTAGCCGACATTTTTGAAGATTTAATATGGAGTTTATGAAAATAATTCAATTATCATTGATGCTAGAGTATTAATACATGCAGAATTATTACTCTTACTAATAAAACTTATTATATCTCCAGCCTTAACTTTTAAAGGTGTAGCAAAGTTAACATAATTATAAAAAAACATAATTCAAACCTATTTCATAACAATGGCACGCGATAGTAACAAAAATGCGGTATACCTAGTATTTCGAACGAAAACTAGGGGTTTTCGAGCGAAATACTAGGTATACTACACGTTAACTAGGGGTTTCCGATCGGTATACATAGTTTTCGGCGAAAACCCTAGTTTTCGATTGAAATTGAATGGAAACTAGGGTTTTGCGACGAAACCCCATAGTTTCCGATCGGTATCGGAAATTGGAGTTTAAACCGAAAACGCTATTCATAGTTTTAGCCAATGAGAAGTGAGAAACGGAAATCGCTATTTTATATTTAACGTTCGTCCAATCAGAAACGGAAAACGGTTTAAAACGGAAAAAGGGTTTAATTAAACCAATCAAAATCGTTTTTTCTGTTTATCGCTTATATTTCTCTCTTTTTTATTCAAATTACGTATCTTTTATTTATTTTATATATTTTGATATTATAAATTAATTATCAAATAGAGTTGTGCCTGTGACACCTAGGTGCGAATGGATATCAGATGCACGGGTCATGGGAGAATTCGATCTTGACTGTCTATATTCACCTCCACCAGTTAAAAGTTGTGAAATATCGCCGTTTTAGACTTAGTTTAAAAAGAATATTCAATTTAACTAATCTTTAGAGCAAAGATTTTTATTTTCATATAACTGGTTGTATACTCTTTTTCGAAATTAAAAAAAAATATGAAATTTGGTATGAAAAATAAATAATTTGAGAAGCAGTTATAAAAACAAAACTCGTCTTATAAATGATCAAAACAACTCAGTGTTGTAAAACTTTTTCTTCATCATATCTTTTCTAAGGAGTTTAATAATTCGCGAAGTTAAAAATTTCAGGGATTTTAGCATTTAAGAGGTATGAAAAGTATAATTTTAAGTTTGCGGTTTAAACTTACTCTTTCAAAAGAACAAAAACAATAAAGTGTTTTGAAAATTTTACTTCATGATAACCTCTCGAAAGAGTTTGATATGTTGCGAAATAAAAAAAATTATGAAATTTAGCCTAGAATAGACAGAAAAGTTAGATTCCTTGCGAAGAAGTTTGATATGTTGCGAAATACAAAAATCATCAAATTTAGCATAGAATAGGTATGAAAAGTAAGATTTTGAAACAGCCGTTTAAACTCAGTCTATAAAAATGACAAAATAAATTAAGTGTTTTGAAAATTTTACATCATAATATCCTTTTAAAAGAGTTTATAATTCGCGAATGAAAACTTGATGAATTTCAGCATTAAAAAGATACGAAAAGTAGAATTTTAAGTAGACGGTTTATACTAACTCTTTAAAAATGTAAAAAAAGTGAAGTGTTTTGAAAATTTTACTTCATTATATCCTTGCAAGAAGTTTGATATGTTGCGAAATACAAAAATCATCAAATTTAGCATAGAATAGATATGAAAAGTAAGATTTTGAAACAGTGGTTTAAACTCAGTCTATAAAAATGACAAAAAAATTCAGTGTTTTAAAAATTTTACATTATAATATCCTTTCGAAGGAGTTTTATAATTTGTGAAGCAAAAGACTTGATGAATTTTAGCATTAAAAAGGTATGAAAAGTAAAATTTTTAGTGTGCGATGTAATCTAGCTCTTTAAAAATGACAAAAAAGTTAAGAGTTTTGAAAATTTTACATCATTATATCCTTGCGAAGGAATTCGATATGTTGCGAAATAAAAAAAACCTTCAAATTTAACATAGAATAGGTATGCTTTGCTTTAAAAATCTTACTTTTCATTCCTATTGTATGTAAAATTTGAAGATTTTTTTCTTTCGCAACATATCAAACTCCTTTGCAAGGATATAATGATATAAAATTTTTAAACACTTAACTTTTTTTGACATTTTAAAGAGTAAGTATAAACTGTTGACTAAAAATTTTACTTTTCATATCTTTTTAATGCAAAAATTCATCAAGTTTTTGCTTCGCGAATTATAGCACCTTCGAAAGGATATTATGATGTAAAATTTTCAAAACACTGAAATTCTTTTTGGTCATTTTAAAGACTGTGTTTAAACCGCTGCTTCAAAATCTTACCTCTCATTCCTATTGTATGCAAAATTTGAAGATTTTTTTTATTTCGCAACATATCAAACTCCTTTGCAAGGATATAATGATATAAAATTTTTAAACACTTAACTTTTTTGACATTTTTAAAGAGTTAGTATTAACCGCAGACTAAAAATGTTACTTTTCATATCTTTTTAATGCTAAAATTGATCAAATTTTTTTGCTTCGCGAATTATAAAACTCCTTCCAAAGGATTTTATGGTATAAAATTTTCATGACATTGAATTGTTTTTGTCATTTGTAAAGACTGGGTTTAAACTGCTGATTAAAAATTTACTTTTCATACCTTTTATATGCTAAATTTGATGATTTTTGTATTTCGCAACATATCGAACTTCTTCGCAAGGATATAATGAAGTAAAACTTTCAAAACACTTAACTTTTTTAACCTTTTTTAAAGAGTTAGTATTAACCGCAGACTAAAAATTTTACTTTTCATATCTTTTAATTCTAAAATACATCAAGTTTTTGCTTCGCGGATTATAAAACTCCTTTGAAAGGATATTAAGGTGTAAAATTTTCATAACATTGAATTGTTTTTGTCATTTGTAAAGACTGGGTTTAAACTGCTGTTTAAAAGTCTTACTTTTCATACCTATTCTATGTTAAATTTGATGAGTTTTTTTTTTATTCCGCAACATATCAAACTCCTTCGCAAGGATATAATGATGTTAGATTTTCAAAACACCTAACCTTTTCTGACATTTTTAAAGAGTTAGTTTAAACCGCAGACTAAAAGTTTTTCTTTTCATACCTTTTTAATGCTAAAATTTCTGAAGTTTTTTGCTTCGCGAAATATAAAACTCCTTCGAAAGGATATTATGATGTAAAATTTTCAAAACACTGAATTCTTTTGTAATTTTTAGACTGAGTTTAAACCGCTGTTTCAAAATCTTACTTTTCTATCTACTCTAGGCTAAATTTGATGATTTTTTTTTTATTTCGCAACATATCAAACTCCTTCGCAAGGATATAATGATGTTAAATTTTCAAAACACTAAACTTTTTCTGACATTTTTAAAGAGTTAGTTTAAACCGTAGACTAAAAGTGTTTCTTTTCATACCTTTTTAATGCTAAAATCTATCAAGTTTTTGCTTCGCAAATTATAAAACTCCTTCGAAAGGATATTATGATGTAAAATTATCAAAACACTGAATTTTTTTTTTGTCATTTTTATATACTGAGTTTAAACCGCTGTTTCAAAATAGTACTTTTCTATATACTCTAGGCCAGATTTGATGATTTTTTTATTTCGCAACATATCAAACTCCTTTGAGAGGATATCATGTAGTAAAATTTTGAAAACACTTTATTGTATTTATCAATTTTAAAGAGTAAGTTTAAGCCGTAAACTTAAAATTATACTTTTCATACCTCTCAAATGCTAATATCCATGAAATTTTTTACCTCGTGAATTTTAAAACTCCTTGGAAAAGATGTGATTAGTCCCAGTTTATAAGACTGAGTTTTTGTTTTTTTAACTGTTTACCAAAATCGCATAATTTTTTAATTTCGAAACAGAGTACACACATATGAGTACACATCAAGTTATATGAAAATAAAACTCTATGCTCTAGAGATTAGTTATACTGAATATTCTTTTTAAACTAAGTCTAAAACGGCGATATTTCACAACTTTTAACTGGCGAAGCTGAACATAGACAGTCGAGATCGAATCCTCCCATGACCTGCGAATCTGATATCCATTTGCACCTAAAAGTGTCATAGGCACAACTCTATTTGATTATTAATTTAAATATAAAAATACATATAATAATAAAAGATACGAAATTTGAATAAAAAAAGGAGAGAATTATAAGCGATAAACAGAATAAACGATTTTAATTGGTCTAATTAAATCCTGAATACCATTTTCCGTTTCTGATTGGACGAACGTTAAATATCAAATAGCGATTTCCGTTTCTCGCTTCTCATTGGCTAAAACTATGAATAGCATTTTCGGTTTAAACTCCAATTTCCGATACCGATCGGAAACTATAGGTTTTCGTCGGAAACCCCTAGTTTCCGTTCAATTTCAATCGGAAACTAGGGTTTTCGGTGAAATACTATGTATACCGATCGGAAACCCCTAGTTAACGTGCGTTATACCTAGTATTTCGCACGAAAACCCCTAGTTTTCGTTCGAAATACTAGGTATACCGCAGTTTTGTTACTATCGCGTGCCATACATAACCATCTTGCTCAATACCATTAACATTCACGACAAATACATTATCTTTGTTTGTTTTAAAACATGCTAAACTAATACCTAATATTTGGCCTGGAAAGTTCATTACATAATTACCACCGCCAGTACCAAAATAAAACACTTGATCATTCACCAATGGACCATAAATTCCAGCGAATATACTTATTGTGCTTCTGTCTAGTATATTTTCAATTTTCTTGTATAATGAATTATTATTAAGATTCATTACTTCAAGCTCGTTCTTGATCTTTTTTAATTCCGATGCATCCGCGCTTTTTTTTTCTTAAAACCAAATATACTCATTTTATTATATAAATTATTAGATAATTTCGAAAACACAATTAATTGGTAAATGATTAGATATCTTTTTATTATCCTCATCCATAATTTCTAATTTCAATTCTGTTATATCACCGTTTATTAAATATTTATATTCTGGGTTTTAAAATCTCACTGTTAAAATATCTCCAAACTATTTATTCTCAACTGGAATAACAGACAACAAGGTACTCGGCATACCATCAAGATGATTATTAGAAATGCTTACTTGTTCTAAATGTACATATAATGATTTATAGATAGTAAAATCTACGGGTCTGTTTCCATGATGTGTTTCATTAGTTTCAAATAAACGTTTATCATTAAATCCTAACATATTTTTTAAACCTTTACTTATTTTTAATTCATTAGGTGTTCAATATATTATCTATAAAATATCAAAAAACAAAAGAGGTATTTTTCCGTTCATCTGAAATAAATAATTTTGAAATTTGCTGCAATAGTGGTTTTCATATTTTTGTCAAAAACCCCCAAAATAACTATTTTGAATTGTATTTCAGTCCTTCTTCACAGATTTGTTGATATTAAGTTTATTGGTCTATTGTAAAATGTGAATGCTTTGTAAAGCTAGGCATATGCTATTTGACCTTGACATACCATCCCAAGGTAAGGAAAATTAAATTTTCAAGGTTATTTTTTGTCAAAACACCATTGAAATATGTATTTCGACTTGTATGTCAGCCCGTTGTCAATAGTTTCAATGATAATGGGTATTTGTTTATTTTGAAAATGAACATGCTTTGTATTTCTTAGTTTATGCTATATGACCTTGACATGCCATCCCAAGATCATGAAACTCGAATTTTCAAGGTTTTGGCCACAAATATTCTCATTTCATAGGATTTTCTCAGGAATGATATAGAATATGCCAGGTATAACCTTCTTGTGACATTTAGCTAACAACTAACAACCATACGGATGTTTGACCTTGAACTTTGAAGGTCAAAAGATAATAATCAAGGTCATTATTTACCTATAGGATCAAATATTGCTACCACATGCATGTTTTACGGTTTATTTTTTTGTCCTATGTTTTTATTTTACATATACTCTTGTTTATAAGGACACTACATAGCTAGTGGCACATTTTTGACCAGCATTTGTTGTTAACAAACTTACTGAATGAACAAAAACACAATTGAATGCTCTAAAAGATGCCATTTGTTCATCGCAAATCCAACAGTGACCTTAACAGAAACTTTTTACTTGGTCCTTGCTGCTGAAAATATATTTTAAGGTGACCTAATTATGGTATTATATTGACTATTTCCCAAGATCTATCACTGAACAAACATCATTACTCTATGATCCTTAGTTGCTGAATTTTTGATTGTAACAAAAACAACTGAATATGTGTGAAACATATATATAAGCCTGTCTAATATTAACAGTTGTCATATAATAGAGATGTATCTCGCCTTACAGCCAAGTGATCAATAACCAATATTTGAAATTGAAATAAAATCAATTATGTGCAATTTTATAATTTGACTCATGTGAAAAATGTAGGTCAGAGAACCTGATTTTGGTATAGATAATGAGTACCACATACTATGCATTCACCCAAAAAATATCTTCCATCAACCATTGTAGTGTGCGAAATGACCCTAAAATGATAATTTAATACTCATTCTTACGAAAATGTAGGTCGAGCCAATTGTATTTTGGTACTGTTAAGAATAACTTCACTGGCCAAATATCATTAATCTGCCACTAGTAGTTGCTCAATTATGGACCATAGTAGATAAATTAATGGCAATGTCAAAGCTACTCTGTTGAAATTAGGGATAAAAATTCATGTCTGGTGTTATGCAAGCTGACCTATTCCAAGAACATATGCATTGCACTGGAACTAATTCCCGATAGTTGGCATTGTTGTTCGCCACACATCTTTTTTTAATTTCTATTTCATTAAAAGATTATGAAACATAAGCCAAAAATGCCAAATATGCCATTTCTCCTTGTTATTTATTTTTTGTTAGAGCTATGCAATACAATTATTAAAGTAGATGTACTTTGTAAATTTTAATTGGTTTATCTGAATAAATCAACTAGAAGCTCTGAGACTGAGTCTGAATAGGCCCTAATTGTAAGCAATGTTCTTCACTGACAGCTGTGGTTTTTGTCAGGTGTAATCAAAACAGCAATTTGTGTAAGGAACCTTCCATTAATGAAGGAAAATAACAGGAAACACTTACAATGGCCGAACATTACAATCACATGCCACAATCAACCAGGAAGCTGCACATATGGAATAACAAAAGACAAACATAGATAACGATAGGAAATCGGGATAGCCAGACTTTGTACCGGCACTAGCAACAGCTAGCGGTAGGGTTAAACCGGTTAATGGGTACCCAAACTTCCCTTTTCTCTATCATACATTGCAGTACAGTTTGGTTAAATTTTCAGAGCAGATCATAATATAAAAACGATGGTTTTTCCTAAGAGACCAATGTTTAAGTATGTTTGAAACACGTGTACAGTGTATTTAAACTTACTGATTTTTGTACAACTTTGGTATTTTTTTTGTATTTCGCACTTGCAGTCATATACTTTATCGGATTCAATTGAAATAGGCAATTTTATGTTTAGGATCTATACATCCTTCCTGCAAAGATTGGTTGAATTGGGTTCAGTGGTTTCAAAGGAGACAATCAAAATATGCATTTTCCCAAGGGTCCAATGTAAAACTTACTTTCACGCTTACGACCAATTGTTTTGTCACATACGGCTGAAATGAGCAATCTTTGTCAAGAACCTTCTGTTTATAATTCTAATGCTGTTTACTTAAATTTGCTTAATATTTTCAGATCAGATAATAAAATGAGGATTTTTGAATAGGATGCAATATTAAACCATGTTTTGCACTGGTGGCCATGTTTGTTTTTTGCAGGTGGTCACATTTTTGTCGGCACCAACTGCAATGAGCGATTTTGTGAAGAACATCAAAAGCATCACTCATGTAAAGTTTCGTTGAAATTTCAGTAGTTTCAGAGTAGATGACAAAAATAGGCTTTTCCCATACCATCCAATGCTAAACTATGTTCACTGCTTGTGTCATGTTTTTGTCGGGTTCAAACCAAATGAGCAATTTCTAAAAAGAACCTTTCATTCATCATTCCTGTAAATTACAAAAACAGGATAACAGTAAACACCTACAATGGCCGGGAACTACAATCACATATCACAATTTACAAGCGAACTGCATTAGAAAAACAATAATGAATACAAGAGACAAACAAAAAATAACGATAGGAACTCGGCATAGCCGGACTTGGTACCGGCACTAGCAAAGCCACTGGTACGGTTAAACCGCTTTATGGGTACCCAACCCCCCTTTCTCTACACCGTTTCCCTTTAGTATAATAAACATGCAAATACAACCAAATACAGGTAGATTACTAACTCAATGACCACTATCTGTAAAGTTTGGTTGAATTAGCTTCAGTTTCAAGATATGATTTTCCCATAGGGTCCTACGTAAAATTTTTTACCGGGCTTGCAGCCATGTTTTTGTCAAAAAGAGCAATATTTGTAAAGGACCTTTCATAAATAATTCCAATAGTGTTTAGTTAAATTCACAAGAACAGTTTTTATACGACCGCAAAAAATTTTTGTTATGCAATTTTTTATTATGGTATGGCACAGTCGTCGTTGGCGTCGGCGTCTGTGGATATCATAAGTTTGGTTCTAGTTGGCGGATCATTTGAAATTTTAGTGTAAGATTTTTTGGCACAAGCTTAAGCCCGGGTTTTAATTTAAGGTTCTTAGCCTTTCCGTTTTACAAAAAGGACAAAAAAGGCGTGAAATTGGGTATTTTCGAATCTGTGGAGAGCATAAATTTGGTTTTAGTTGACGTAACATTTTCAATTTTAACATGATGTGTCTTTGCATATGCTGAAGCTCAGGTTTTAATTTCACGTTCCTTGCCCCGCCCGTTTCAGGAAAAGGGGTTAGATAAACCATTTGAAACTAACAAAGTACGTCTACTTGAATAATTGTATTGAACAGTTCAATAGGAAGAAATGGCTTAGTTTGCTTATGTTTAATAATCTTGTGATGAAATTGAAATAAAGAAGCTCTCAAGAGCATGCTTGCTCACTTGTACCCTGGCTAAAATAAATAGTCTTCGTTAACTCTTTCCTTTATATAGACGCCTTTTGACGTCTTTAGCCCCCTTTTTAGGGCTATAAGATGGTATTGTATAGGCTCTAGGATGAGGATATGGGTTTACTGAATAAAATATAACTCTGGCAAAAAAAGTGTTTTTCGGGCGAGACTGGGGACTAAAAAGATAAGTCAACGGATGTACCCTCTTTAGTCCTGGGGTTCGAAGAAAGCGCAAGTCCACTCACTAGAAAGCAAGTTTGGGGGCCTTACATCCTCGCTAGATACCCTAGCCTATAGATCATAAGGTTGAATTTTAGATTTTGGTGAATTGCTGGATGTAGTATGCAATGCAGATTTTTTAAAGAAAATTGAAACCTGATTTTTGAGGGAAAACATAAAAAAAAACATTTTCTGTCCTTTTGAGGCCCCTGTTGTTTCCATGGTAACAAGGAACAAGGTTGCGAAAGCATTGTTTGGAAGACACTAGGCCATTGTGTATACTTTCATTAATGGTTGAATTTTGAATAAACTAGATTTTCTAGCTCCTTTTGGAATGGTAAAAAAATGACTATTCAGCCAAGTCTAAGAAAGGAAAGGATTAAAGGATCTAAATTAACCTATGGTTCAATTTGCCTCGGTGTCTCAGAGGACAAGACCTATAAATGTGTTTCAATGGGATCAAAGTTTGGTTCTCTATTCTGTAAGGGACCACCCAAGAACTACTGTGGCCAGTGTTTCTGTTGGCTGCGCAGTTGCAGAGGAGAAGATCTTTGAATGTTATTTTCCCATAGGGTTCAATGTTAAAACAATGTTTCCCACTGGCGGCCATCTTGGATATTGCACAGACCCGAAAAAAACTTTATGTAAGTAACCACGAAAGGACTATTACGGGCAAGTTTATCCATATAGGCTCACTAGTTTCAGAGGAGAAGATCTTTGATTTTTTTCCCATAGGGTCGAATGTTAAAACTGCATCCCACTGGCGGCCCTCTTGAATATAGACCTGAAAACAACCAAGGACTATAGCATTCAAGTATGGTTCCGATTGGCTCAGCAGTTTCAGAGGACATCTTTGAACGTGTTTTCCCATAGGGTCCATTGTTAAAACTGTTCCTCGCTGGCCGTCATCTTAGTTACAGTTCAGACCTGAAAAATATTTTTTTGGCAGGAGACCATCCATGGGCAACTGTGGCAAAGTTTGATTCCGATTGGCGCAGTACTTTCAGAGGAGAAGATCTTTGAATGAAAAGTTTACGTCGAATGGACGACGGACGGACGTACAACGGACGTAAAACGATGACAAAAGCTAACCCTAGCTCTAGCTAGGTGGGCTCAAAATGATTTATGACGATCAACAATCCCAACTATCAGGAAACAATTCCAATTCAATGCACTGATGCATATGTTATTGAAATAGGTGAGTTTGCATAATGTCAGACATAAATTTTTATCCAAAATTCCAACAGTTTAGCTTTTACATTACAATTAATGTATCTACTAAGGTCCATATTTGAGCAACTACAAAATGCAGTTCATTGATATTAGGCCAGTGAATATATCTATGATTCTTGTCAATATGTGTACCAAAATACAGTCGGCTCGGCCTTCATTTTCCAAATGAATAACTTCCATTAATTTTTCAATTTTGGGTCATATCTCACCAACTATAATGGTTGGTGGAAGATATTTTTATGTACTATTATGCGGTACTCATTATCTGTACTAAAATTAGGTTCTATGACATACTTTTTTAACATGAATGAAATATATAAAATTGCACTAAATTGATTATATGTAATTTGCGTCAGATATTGTTTGTTGATCACATGGAAGCTGCAATGGGAGGCATATATATTTTACATGGCAAGAGTTTATATTAGACTAGTTCATAAGTATGGCCCCGCAGTTACTTTTGGGTAAATCAATAAGATCATAGAAGAATGATGTTTGTTCAGTAGATAGATCTTGGGTAGTAGCCAATATAATACCAGATTTAGGTCACCTTAACATATATTTTCAGCTGGAAGGACTATGGTTAAAGTTTCTGTTAAGGTCACTGTTGGATTTGCGTTGAGCTTATGGTATCTTTTGAAAAAAAAATAACGGCAGTAGAATACCGAAGGAACAAAGCACAAGATTACATAAATCAAAGTCCAGAGACAAGGCAAAAGCAAGAACACCAAAAGACGGAAGACCAGAGGCACCACATGCCCACAAAACACACGAACATTACATATACAACACAAAAAACTAAAGCACTAACAGTGTGAACTCTCCAAAAACAGAGTGACATCAGGTGCTACGGAAGGGTAAGCATGTCCTGCTCTGTATACAGTACCCGTCACACTGTCAATCGGTCAATCCAGGGTAAAGTCAAAACCGGTAATGTCAAATCCGGGAAGACGTGAATCTAGCTGAAAATGTCAGTTTTCATTTGTGACACTGACATTTCATATCTATCTATGATGTCGTGGCACATGTCTGGTAGCAATTGAAGCATTCAATTCTGTTTTTGTTCTTCCAATAAGTTGAAAACTAACAATGCTGGTCAGAACAATGTCACTGTGTAGTATTCTTAATATACACCAGAGTCTATATAAAGTAAATGCATGTGCCAAATGAAAACAAACCATAAAACATGCGTCTGGTAGCAATATATTTGATCTTATAGGTAAATAATGATATTGATGATTATCTTTTGACCTTAAGAGTTCAAGGTCAAACATCCGTTTGGTTGATGGTAGTTAGCTAAATGTCACAAGAAGGTTATATCTGGCATATCCCATATCATTTCTGAGAAAATCGTAGGAAATGAGAATATTTGTGGCCAAAACCTTGAAAATTCGAGTTTCATGACCTAGGGATCGCATGTCAAGGTCATATACAATATACTTTGATATTCAAAGCATGTTCATCTTAAAATAAACAAATACTTAATATTATTACAATCTTTCGAAGAGGAGCTGAAATACAAGTTAAAATACAGTTTTTGAAGGATTTTTGACCAAAATATGACCTTAAAAATTTGAGTTTCGTGACCTTGGGATGGTATGTCAAGGTCACATAACATATGTCAAGCTTTACAAAGTATTTGCATTTCAAAATAGACCAATAAACCAAATATCAATACAATCTGCTGAAGAGAGACTGAAATACAAGTCAAGATAATTATTTTGGATTTTTTCGACAAAAATATGAAAATCAATACTGCAGCAAATTTTTAAATCATTTATTTCAGATAAACGGAAAAACACCTGATTTGTTTTTTGAAATTTTAAAAATAATATACTGAACTGCAAGTTCAGTGTTTTTAATTAGTTTCTATTGCATGCAATTTTTTGTAATTAAGACTTAAAAATAGGCAAAATTAGCCATTTTCCCAATTTCTGGAAATTGTCATTTTCTATGATTTTTGTTGCTATGGTAACCAAATTTGGACTTAAGTCATTTCATTGCTTTTTTCTTTTATATGTTACATCGAACTATTATCTAATCACTGATATGGTTATAAAACTCCAGCTGATTCATATTTTCTTTCACTGCTTACTTAGATTTCACTCGTTTGGCCATTTTGACAGCAGTTTTGGTGCCATATTTAGGGATGATCGGTTACCATAGCAACCACTGCTCAAAATAAAAAAACAAAACTTATTTTGTTGTGAAGATTACATATGACCATTTTACATTCAAAGATTGCACCAATGTCATGTCATCACGTATAACTTCTGTACCTTACCGGTCTAACGGGCAAAACTTAGTCATTTTAGTGACTTTTCCTATGTGATGGCTAAGGTCTGCTTTTTTTTTCCAATCGTTCAATCTTCATGAAATATAGATATTGAAACAGGGCCAATATGAAGTGACAAGAACTTTTCAACATATATATATCATCGCGGCATTCCGCAAGCACTAATGCATGACGGAAACCAATTCTAGACTGATGCCATTACTAATGATTTCGCCCGACTTTCATTTTAGCTTTAATTATGCAATCAAAAGTCTCAAGTTTTGGTCTTGAAATTAGACCGTAAAATCAGCAGTTTTACCCTCTAAAAATGAGTTGTTGACAAAAGCTTCCTTCATCCCGAAAGCAGCTTCTAAGACATTTGCTAATGAGATTTTAACTTCTGCAGCGGCATACATTCCAGTAGAAATATTAATGAGTGACTTGAACGAGGAGTGGTATTTACACAAGTTAAAATACATAGAAATACCCCCCCCCCCCCAAAAAAATAAATAAAATAAAAAACCCACAACATTCAAATCCAAGGCACTCACAATGGGAACTCCCTTGAAACTGACAGTGACATCAGGTGCTCAGGAAGGGTAAGCATATCTTGTTCTTTCAATCGGCGTCACACGGTTAGTGAGGCGCATATATACTTTTGAAAGGTCTGTTTGATAGCTGATTAGATAGGACTCTACTTCAGAAGGAATCGTCATTCGCTGCTTAACATGGTCAATAATAAGAATTACGCGTTCTTTGTACCTCTTTTAAGTGGGTGGTTTTGTTTCCTCGTGACATCCGAGATACTATTAACTGACCGTCATTTAATTTCGGGACTAACATCAGCATAGACATGAAGAATGAAAACCAACCGAAGAAGGGGCGATTTTTGCTTATTTATATCAAATATCCCACCAAGACCTTTGGAGTCTTTTAATGATACTTGTTTTTCGTTGCCATATCAGTTCGAAGCCAGTTGAATTTTCCTGGCTTTTGTAGGATCGCAAACTGTCTAGATCCAAATGCTGATTTAACATCTTGCGGTAATGCTAACATACCTTTCAGAAAAACCAACAAGAATAGTTAATCCGATTAGTAATGAACATACCAATTAGCATGGCTGCGGTGGAGATAGATGTATGTTAAAAAAAACTTTCTCTCTTAGCTCCGATATTCTGAAGCATAATATCTACGACATGTACATGTAAGAATAAGGGACCGACCATTCAACCGGAAAAGGGGGGTTATGGTTTTTCTTTTCTGGACAGAATTTTTTTTCATTAATTTATTTTTTGCACGTGTATCAACAAAATAATTTTTTTTCAAATTTAACATTATTTTTTGGGCAGAAAGCCTTCTTCAGAAAAATTTTTTTTTCATAATTTTGGCAGCCAAAATATTTTTTTTCACACAACATCAGCTCCAAAATATTTTTTTTAGAAAAAAAAACCAGAGCCCCCCTTCTAGTTAAATGCTGGGTCCCCAAGTCCTAGTACTTAAATGTTGGAGATATTCTACACCCTTATTCTCCAAAAGATTCCAGTTTTGGCTGTAGAGTTAATTTAAAGTACAACAACTTCGTTTATTAATGATCATTTATTTTTGCCCTCTTAAAACTAAGAAAAACGTTCGACACTTGGGTCTAAGAGGACCTTCTATACATCATTCCAATACAGCTTAGTTAAATTTGCTTGAATAATATCCAAAGAAGATGATAAAAAGGACAATGTTAAACTATGTTCTGCGTTGGCCGCCAGTATTTTTTTTGTCGAACGAAATTAAATGAGCAATTCTCGAAAAGCACTTCCGTACATCATTGCTGTTAACTTTGGTTGAATTTGCTTCAGTGGTTTCACAGGAAAAGATGAAAATGTGAAAAGTTAATGTCCGGACGGACGACGGATGGCAGACGCCAAATGATGGCATTAGCTCACACTGACCCTTTGGGTCAGGTGAGCTTAAAACAGCAAAAACATAGAAAACCACAAGGTCTCTAATTTTCATGAACTAAAGCTAGTGCTCTGACAGCACGGTCGAATTGTTTCCCACTCACCATCTAATCAACAGTTCCAGCAGAATAAACCGTCTAATCCGTTAACAAATCTTTCAGTCCACCATCACCCCCGAGTTTTCCTATAGATGCAATAAAACACTATGATGTATGAAAACCACATAACCTAAGTATATGCGTTTTTTAAATGTAGCTGGCTTTGTCCACTGTACCTGTTTTGCGATCGCATAAAGCTGCTGATCAAATGTCTGAATTGACTGTGCTTGGCCAAGACATTGTGTGATTAAATTGTTACTTACATATCACTTACCATGATTATGAATTGACACTAATTAAAGAGGCCGGGATAAGGTACCAGTATTCGATGTTTTTTCTAACAAATGTAATTATTGGAATAAATATATTATTTTTTATTTAAAAAAAAAAGAAAAAAAAAGGACGTTGTGCCAAATCATGTAACTTGAAATTGTCACTACAGAAGTTTAACGGTCGTCACTATGATTTGACAGACCGTTACAATGTTTCTATTTCACAGATGAGAAAAAATATCTTTGGGTGTATCCAGAGTTTATTACCGGACTTTTCACGGGCAGTATGACAGGTGCCACGCGTGGAGCAGATCGTGCTTACTCTTTCGAGGCACCTGATGATACCTCAGTTCTTGTAGGGTTCACACTGCTAGTGTTTTAGTTTTGTGACGTTCTTGTTCATTTTTAGGGTCATTACTTGGCGTTCGTCATCCGTCCGTCCGTCCGTTGTACGTCCCCTTCTTGGTAAACTCGAGATAACAATACAGCTTAGCTTCTTTCATACTATTCATGCTCATTTCATTTAGATCCGATAAAAAATGGCCGTCAGTGCAGAACAAAGTTTAACATATTGGAGCCCTGTATGAGAAAACCAGCCTTTTCATCATCTTCTCTGAAACTATTAAAGCATATTTAAATGTATAGAAGGTCCTTTGCAAAAATTACACATTTCAATAGGATCAGAAAAAAAACGGGTACTTAAGGAGAACATATCTTATAATTAGACCCCCCATTGGTAATAAACATCATTTTTGGACATGCATAGAATAGAATCATTTTGTCAGGTGGGCGATACAGGCTCAGTCTCTGAGCCTTTTGTTGTTTATTTGTTTTGTCTTTGTCATGCTGTCTCATTTCGTGTTGGATATGAATTGCCGTGATTATTGATTTTTGATTTTGGAATTCCCCCTTTCATCATTTTTGCTTCGGTATTCGTTTGCCGATGTATGTGTCACATCGGAACACATTTTCACGGTTGTGTACACAATTGGTTTAGCATCTATGATAGGGGGGGTATATAGCAACTAAAAAAATCAGACCTCTGGTCTTGAAAAGGACTGTTGTATCCAAAAAACGACACATCATGGGCGTCAAAAAGTTCAAAATTAACAGGAAAACTCTCAATATTTCTTGACGTCAAACACAAAAAACAATAGTATTTCCCATGTCTTGCCAAGTTTCTCCGTATTTTTGTTAACTATATAATATCATGGAATGTATTGCAAACATGCGATGGGCATCCACGAGTTGTAGGCTTGTTAAATTGAAAAAAATTAAATCAGTGAAAAAAGCCTCTTCCGTAACTTGAAACGTCCGATCAGTGCACCTTTTAATCTTCGTAAGTTGTAAAAAAAAATTATCGATAACCCACAGGTTTGGAAAGCTGACTTGGCCATAGAATGAAAGGTGTCTTTCACGTCAATTGTTTCTGAATTTAAATAAACATTGTCAGCACCTTCCTCCTTGTTGATCTGGAGCAATGCCGTCCGGAGTATACAGAATCGTTAACCCTCTTAACTTCATGTTGTACAACGCTTGTAAGAAATTTACTTACTTCTGAATATAATGCACAAAACCATGAGAATTTATAGTTACTATTAACATTTTTGATCCGTGCTGGTGTTGTAATTGTATCGCTAAACCTAAATGACAGGATGTGAATAAACACGTAGACAAAGAAAAATGGAATCAGAAATATCCATAACCTTGTGAATTTGTCCCTTTGGAAGAACGTACGGATCATTAGAAACTGTGAACGATTTTTCATCGATGAGCCAAGAAATAAACTTGACCAGTGATTTGGGCACTTTGTCAATGGAAACACCAAAAGATTCATCATTTTGAGTAGAATGATTATCCACAGAGAGCTCAAAGTTCAATTTTGCGGTGCAAGGTGCTACCTGCAGAATGCAACATGTACTCTTCATTCAAGTCTGCATTGTCCGACGACATATCATTTTCCATTTCTGAAAGCCTCAACAAATATTTCAATTTTCCTAGATCTGTTTTAGCATCACATATCGAAAGGTCTGAACTGAATACGAAATTTGACATACCTTGTCCGAGTTGGGTTTGTACTAGAATAGGTGAAATAACAATTGATTAGTTTTCCTGTAAGTCTAGAAGACTTGTAGGAAAAAACAATATTTTGAGGTTATAGTGATTTGTACATGGTGAGTATTTGCGACATTAGAAATACTTTTTATGCACAAAGAGCTCATATTTTAAGACTCCATAAGGGACCTCAATGCTGCATTATATACATACTCTTCAGATACGGTCTTTGACAAATTAGTTGGGAAAGACTTCAAAAAGTAGCTAGTAATACATCCTGCATTGAATATTCTATTGAATATATTGAATAGAGATGGATTCAATGGGATCGGATAACAGGCATAGCTTATATATATCCTCTCCCCACAAGATGGTACATACAACAATATATACATATATGAAAATGTTATAAAATGTCCACACTTATATATGTATATATATGAGATACATTTGGCGCAAAAATATTTTTCAGATATTTGCATTTCTAATGACAGCGAACAAATATAAATTTTAGAGAACAAGATGAAACATGATTTCTTAGAATTTATGTATCTATATATATCCTGAAGTATATTTTGGATATTTAATGAAGGAAAAAATGGTTTGTAGCCCACCATTGATTTAATAATTGAACTATTTTTTCAAACATAATTTTAATAATTATTTTATTTTTTATATAAATCAGGCAGAGTAAATCCAAAATGGGATCAAAGATAAATAAAGATAGAGAATAAACAGAAAAATAAAGATACACAAACAAACAAAACAAAAAGAAATGACATTTGAAACTTGCTGTTAGGGAGCTTGACATCAAACACTTTGCTAAATAATAATGTAACAAAATTATTCATATATAAATATATATGCATGCAACATCACTATGTTAATTAAACCGTTTAGTAGTATCTACATAAGCCAAGAATGCCATGGTAATTTCTGTATTTTCATCAGATGATATATCACTGTTGTTTCCAAGAAGAGTATTTAAGTCCAATAATTTCCCAAATTTTCTGAGTTGCTTTGTTTTGTCTTTGTTTTTATCTGTTACCGTTTTTGCCATGTCTTTGGACTTCGATTTTTGTAGTCATCGCTTTCCTTGTTCCTTCGGTATTCTACTGCCGTTGATTCATACAAGTGTGAAAGAAATAAACGATGTTTTAGGTTGCTAACTTAATTTCGAAGCTGGCAGTAAATAATATTTAGTCTTCGAGGTCCAATGGCAAAATGTTTCGGCCGTTTATCCAGATCTTGATTGGGTTTATATTTAAATAAAGAAATTGACGTAAGATTTTAAGTATCTACATTTAACTGATTCCATGCATATAAAAAACTTTTTTTTATATACGACTGTGTGCGTGCGTATGGTATTTTAAAAAAACGGGGGTTTCTAAGCGGAAAATCATCATTATTATTAACATAAGTCAAAAAGTGATCAGAAAAATAAGAAGGAAGGTCACCATGTAGGGCCTTATAAACAAGAATCAACTTTTGATTTTTGCGTCTTACTTCCAATGAGTCCCAGCCTAATTCCTTATACAATTTTGATCTAGAGGTTCCCATCTCATTCCGGTTATAATTCGAGCAGCTTCATATTGAACTAAATTTGATTCCTGCTGGGTATTGTTGTCCCAAACAATATTACCATATTCTAAGATTGGTCTGATAAAACCTATAGATAATTTTTCTAGAGACGTTCTGTCAATATTATATTTCAACATTCTCAATATATTGAGACGTGAACAGGCTTTGGTTTAGATTTCATCAATGTGATCTCTCCAAAGGCTCATTCTGCATGATACAGAGCCTTACAAATAACATTTTCACCTTCAAGATATCTTATTATTTTGATGTCACATTTTTCTTTGTCTCATTTGCATTTACTCCATATCCTTCCACTGTTTATGTACAAAAGCAGAGAACAAATCCGAATTGCATAACAGAAAAAAGTTCGAATGAAAATTATGTACATTTGTACAACTCGAAGAACTCGAAGAATTATATCAATCCTCGAAACAATGGTAAAAAAAAAACAGGAAAAGTAAAACTTGAAAGCTAATAATTCAAAACTTCATGTCAAAAACTGAAACAAATCCATTTCTTAGGTTCAACATTTATTTTTAACTACAATAACCAAATAAATAAACAGTGAGATCAATATCCAATATTCAATACTTTATGCTTTTCAACAATTAACAATGATAATCAATAAAATACAGAAGGCATTACATGTGAACAGCAAAATTATTTTAACAAAATATGTTTTTACTATTTCTATTTAATTTTTATAATAATCGGACATCAGATAACAGAGATGTGAAAAATTACAAATGTACGAGTTTAAAACGGGTGTACATATCCTCGTGTATCGTAAAGTCGAGACCCCAATACTATTTTGTCTCAAACAATTCTAAATTAATCTCAACAATCCTGTAAATTACAATATAAATATTAAATATACTTTCACTCTTTTTTGGCACAGATTTAATTATTTCTACATACTTAGAATGTTATCAAAAACCCTTCAGAAAGTGGGAGGGCATTTCCACTACGATTTTGGTAGTGTATTGTAAAGTCGAGACTCCATATTTGCATACTGTGGTGAATATAAATGAAAGATTAAAATGACACATTATGAAGAACATCATATGTACTGACATTCAAAATTAAAAGCAGTCATAAATCTATTTTCATTATCACAAAATATTTAGAGTATGGCACTGTACTTAAATTCCCACCAGAGGAAAAATATATTTGCTAGAGACTTTTCAACTGCTAATTTAATTTGCCTATTGCAATCTGAATTCTTTCTTTTATCCATCATGTTTTGTCACATGGTCAGGTGTTATGAAAACGAAAGTTGGGGTCAACCTCAGAAAGACGGTCATTAAAAATACCAAATATTTTTGTTGCACTCATAGTCACACTTTGTACATTGTGAAAGGTAAAAAGTATAAAAAGTGATATGTTTTGCAAGAAATTTTTCTCAAATTACTTGTAATATAAGTTCAATTTCAGCCATTAATTCTTTGATCCAGATATGCAAATTAATCACCTGACTATGTCTTTCATGACCTTGGTGACCTAGGTGCTATAAAAATAACCAAAATAAGATTCCTAAAAATGGACATTAACAAAAATGGCGGAAATTGGCATCTTTCAGGTTTTCTTTGTTTTTACCTGTTAAAATATTGATTTTGAACAGATACTTGTATTAATTTAAAACTCAGACATCACTTTTACAGTTTGACAATCCTGGGTCAAGCAATGACTTAAACGTCATCTAATGAATATGCAAAACAGATGACCCTCGACTTTACAATACTCTCGACTTTACAATACACGACGATAGTAACTTTATCGATACCACGGCTAAAATTTGGCATATCATTTACTGTTGTAAAAGCCTATCATTACAAATAAAACATTTATATTTGGTCTATGGACATTCGCTGCAAAGTGAAAAATTTTACTTTTGAATATCATTTATTAAACTGTGGATTAAACTTATTGTAAAGTCATATTTTACCTTCAATAGTCTATGACTGAATTCAAGTGATAATGGTACCTTATAAGGAAAAAAAGGACTATAGAAAATCTTTACTGACCGATGAATATCAATATGTATATATTTCCTAATATTAAAACATATTTCAGCCGTGTATTATTCCGTTACATTTAACTCGAAATTTAGAGGGTATTTCAGTATCGTTTGCAGCACCATTATTGGTAAAGTCATGAATACCGCGGGACAGTAAACGGTTATATTCCGTACAATTACTATGTATCTATTGTCGACGTCGTCAAAGTCGGTGATGCCGACTTGGGCGGAAGTCGAAGAAAGATGTTAATAAAAATGGCTGAACCATACAGACGTTTCTGTAATATATTGCCTTAGATTATAGATAAATAGTTAATCACCCTGACAATGGTGCCGTGCCGAAGGATAACAATTGACGATGGATGCAAAGAAGTTAAAACTTACCCGGAAAGGGAACAAAGAAGCAGTTACCAGGCTTTTGCGGAAAACTGAAGATTTTTAAAATGCGGAGGTGATAGACAATGATAATTTGTTGGCGAACTTACAAAATTTGGAAAAGAAGAAATCGTACTTGGACACTTTAAATCCAGAAATTCTTAATTGCATCGACGCAGAGGAGATCGAAGGAGAAATTATGGATACAGACGAGTATACATTGGACTTAAAGGAAAAAATCAGACATTTACGCAAGTATATTAACAATTAACCCGAAAATCAGTAGCAATCAACAACCTCAAGTCAAATATTAAATGTAGATAGTCCGTCTTTGGCCCGGGAGTACCCACAAAGATGACAACACAAACTACGCAACAATCGCAACAATATAGTTTCACCGCACCATCGTCAACATTTAGTATAACCAAACACATCGTTTACCGAAGCTTTCACTACCAATGTTTACTGGAAACATACTAAAATGGAGAACATTTTGGGATTCGTTTGAGTCCGCTGTGCATTTGGTTCAAAATTTGCCTGGCATTAAAAAGTTCAATTATTTGAAATCGCAACTACAGGGTGAGGCAGCGTAAACGATATCTGGTTTTACACTAACAAATGCAAATTACCATGAAGCAGCAAGTGTATTGAAAGATAGATGTGGTAATCCCGACAAGATCACACAAGAGTATATACACAATCTACTTGAAATTCCGTCTCCACACATTAATTTTTATAGTTTGAAACATTTCTATGATATGCTAGAATCGTCCGTATGAGGAGTAGAAGCTTTAGGTCAGTCGCATGAAACTTATTGTTCATTACTTGTTCCCATCGTTCTAAACAAACTTCCAGGAGAAATCAGGCAACACTTAACCCGTGAACATGGATCAAACACTCGGGTACTTCGAAACCTGTGGAGAAGTACTAGAAACGAAATAGATATTTTAGAAGCAGGGCAAGATTTTGAAGTTAATGTAAACCCGCCTACATGCAAATTTCTTACTAGAACAAAATCTAGAACCCAAAACACAAGTTATAAACAGCGTAGTATCAATTTGAACCATGCATGTTTTGTCAAGGTCAGACTCCACTAAATATTTTCCATAGGCGGCCATTATAACGTTTTGTGAATTTTCAAAATTACCTGAAATTCACTTTGTGCGGCGATATGATTTTCTCAAAGTGGCACGTCTGCCAAGTAACATATCCGAGCGAAGACCCAACTGTAAAGTCTAATAAGAAATTTCTATCGCCTCATTCAACTGGGGTATGCAAATTACCAATTTTCCCTTTCAGATCCTTGCGCATACGTGTCATCATTGATGAGGCTTCAGTATTTTTTCCATGTAATGAGGCTGACTGAATCAAAATGCTTGTCAATCCGGAAGTGTTTCTTGATCACAAGAGCGTTTAAGAACTCGGATATTGTCAATATTGACAGTTTTATTCAAAGCGAAAGTAGCATGGCTTTGTTTATATAAGTACTAGTTTTGACAATGCCAGCAGCTGATTGGTCATTTAGTAGAGTCTAACCTGTCAAGATATTCATGCGCCAATAAATTGTACTTGAGTGACAAACTCCTAGGAAAGAATGCCTATCGTCAGACGAGAAAATTTATGTTTTAATTGTCTAGCACCACATCACGTTAATGAGTGTAAATCGAGACACACTTTTAAGCTATGCGAGAAAAAACACCACACGAGCTTATGTTATGTAATACAAACAAACAACCGGGGAGTTTATGTAAATAAGACGCAAGGAAACCAAAATGAGAATCGACGTCATGAAAACAGAGAAAGGAACGAACCAAAAGCACAAAACTCAAAAAGGTGACAATCTGTAAATGTGAATCTAGTTAATAACGATAACGAAACAGAAAATCTCAACACCACCATATTACATTCAACATCCAGTTATCAGTCAAATATCTTACTGAAAACAGCCGTGGCAAAATAACGTGAGCTCAATTGCTAATATTCTTTTTGATGAGGGAGCCAAACGATCTTTTATAACTGAAGATATCGCAAAGAAACTAAATGTAAACATTGACAAAACAGAAACCGTTCAATTGTCGTGCTTTCGAGTCAGTAACAATCAAGTTCGTTTTCTTGGAAAATGCACAATACTAGTTGAAACGAAATATGGACCTAACATACCTGTTGAAATTCTAGTTGTGCCGACAATTGCAGTACCTTTGCAAAATCATTTGCGGAAGTTGGATTGAAGTATGAATTATCTTCGTGGATTACAATTAGCACATCCGATTTCAAAGCAGCACACATTTGAAATATCGGTTTTAATTGGAGCTGACTACTATTGGCAGTTTATTGATGACCATATCGTTAGAGGTGATGAATCCGTAGCGGTAAAATCCAAATTCGGCTATCTACTGTCAGGTCCATTGAAGGAATCGACTAATCACAATTGGTCTGTTGTATCGGGCATGTATAATATTCTTATTTCACACAAGCAGGAGGAACATGATATTGAAGCGTTTTGGGCGCTTGAATCTATAGGCATAGACTCAACGGAAATAGATAAGGAAAGAATAGACAATGTTATGGAATATAAGGACTCATCTGCAGAATTTCGGGGAAATCAGTACTTCGCCCGATGGCCGTGGAAAGAAAATCACGAGGAGCTTTCTTCAAACTGCACAGCGACGAAAAGTAGAACGGAAAACGTAATTAAACGACGAAAACAAGATCCAAGCGTGTTGAAAAGTATGGCAACATCATATCTGACCAGGACCGTGGTTTTATAGAAAAGGTAACAGAAAACGGCACAAATGGAAAAACAATACACTATATTCCACATCACCCGGTGAAGAAGTAATCCACCACTACGCCGATTCGAGTAGTCTACGATTGTAGTTTCCGACCATATGCGAACCGAGACTCAATGACTGCCTTGCTGATATACCACCCCAGCAGAATGATTTAGTTAAACTATTAGTTAGATTCAGGGGACACCCTATTACAATATCAACTGATATGGGGAAGGCCTTACTGCACGTAGGATTGCATGAGGATGATCGAGACGCAACAAAATTTTATGGTTAAGTGAGCCTATAGATCCTGAAAGTAGTTTAGAGACATATCGATTCAAATCCGTCTTGTTCGAAGCAACCTGCTCCCCGTTCATGTTGAACGCTACTTATTAAAACATTTAAAGCTAAATGGAAGTGAATTGACCAAAACTTTGGAGCGTGATTTGTATGTTGACAACATATTGTCCAGTCTAGAAACCGAAAATGAAGCGGTCTTCAAATAGCGATGAAGTCCGTAAAATCGCAATACAACAGCACGTATTAGACAGTGATGAATATACCAAGGTACATGTACTTGGAATGCGTTGGGACTCTAAACAGAGGCTCCCAGGAGCCTGTATCACTCACCTGGCTTTCATTTGCCACAATCAAGGTATCATTGTAAGTTATACAGATAAATAAATACCGAAGTTACTGTGAATTTATTTTCTGCAGTTGATCTTCAGTTTCTCAAACTTTCGTAGCTCAAACTTCTCCGGTATCTTGAACTGTTTTTAAAGTCTGATCTTGTTTGACTATATTTCTTTGTTGGACTTTTTATTACAAAAACATTCTTGCTAAGGACCACTTTCGACACCAGTTTTGAAGTCGAAACGTCATTTTGTAAATGGCAGTCAACAAACAATTTTCAACATCGGTTTTGAAGTAGCAACATCAATATCTACTTTGAAATCAAATTTCATTGAAATCGGACAATGTTGAATTTTCCCGCCTTTTTGGCGGCCATTTTAAAAATGGCGGTCAACGAACAATTTTTAACCTCAGTTTTGAAGTTGCGACATCAAGACCGAATTGGAAACCAAATGTCATTGAAATCGGACAATGTTAAATTTTCCCGCCTTTTTGGCGGCCATTTTGAAAATGGCGGTCAAGGAACAATTTTCAACATCAGTTTTGAAGTTGCCACAGCATGGCAAACATTTAATCAATTTATACTTAACCTTCATCTTCTATAGTTTGGGAAATAAAAGATGAAAAATACGAAAAATTAAAAAATTCGGTGAAAAAAGGGCAATAACTCCTACAACGGTTTATGGATTTTTTCAAAATTTCAGGGTGGGTAGATCTGATATGCTGAACATTTTTGAAATTTCCACTTGACCTCTATCTGTTACACCTTTTGAAAATAAAAAATGCAAAAATTTTGAAAATTTAACGGAAAAAGTGCTGTAACTCCGAGATGCGTTGTCAGATCTTCTTCAAAATTGCACAGTGGGTAGATCTCATCATGCTGATCATTTTTTCCCGATTTCAGATTTTTGATATCTGTAATGGTTTTTGAGTTATTAGCCAAAAACTGCAATTTTCCCCTACGTTTTATTTTTAGCAATGGCAGCCATGTTTTTTGACCGGCCAACTAATCGAACATAACTTTTAGAAGGCATACCCTGGTGATGATTCAGGCCAAGTTTGGTTACATATAGCCCAGCGGTTTCAGAGGACAAGATTTTTGAAATTGTTGACGGACGGACGACGGACAGACGACGGACGACAGACGACGGACGGCGGACGACAGACAACGGACGACGGACGCAGTGATGACAATAGCTCACATTGCCCTTCGGGCCAGGTGAGCTAAAAGGATGAATTATTTTACCCACATCGTGAAATTATTTCAACAGGAATTATCACCAAGAGAGAAATCTTGAGACGTTCATCAAAAATCTACCACCCGCTTGGCATGCCCCGTGACAGTAAGGGCAAAACTTTTGTTGCAAGAACTATGGAAAGCATGTCACAGCTGGGACGAACCTTTACCGAAAGACGTAAAGACGTAAATTCGAAATGGAAAAAAATAGCAAATGACATTGAAGATGCGACAAAACAGAAAATGCGTTTACAGGAAGCACCACCATTTACAGCTACCGGGATAGACTATACTGGCTCAATGAAGATTAGAAGCAGAGATAAATCAATATCCAAAGCATATATTTGTTTATTTACGTGTGCTTCTACCAGAGCCATTCACTTAGAAGTTGTGTGCGATCTTTCAGAAGAATCATTTATACTAGCCTTACGTCGTTTTACAAACCGAAAGTCAATTTCCAAAGTCATCACGAGTGACAATGCGCCTACTTTCGTTGCAGCATCAGACAACATAAAACGATTAATGAAATCGGACAAAATACAGCAAGTGTTATCTAATTAAGGAATCGAATGGGAGTCGAACCAGTTTCAAGGGACGTAATTGGAACCGCGACGTCACACGTTGTTTCCCGTCTACGTCATGACGGCGGGACTTTCGGCAACGTTTTTCCCGTTATGACGTCGTTGCGCGGTGAACGTCATAATGATGAATGAACAGTGGTAATGCAATGCACCAACTGCGCGGTGAACGTCATAATGATGAATGAACAGTGGTAATGCAATGCACCAACTGCGCGGTGAACGTCATAATGATGTATGAACAGTGGTAATGCAATGCACCAAAATACTTTAATCAAAAGTAGCGGCTCACAAAAAAAAGTGAATAAAATAAAAATGAATAAATAAATGAAAAATAATCAACAGTAACAAGGTAAGTTTTCTTGTACGACAGTACCTCTTGCAGTGCTATTGTATTTCAGCCCCCGTAACGGGTGTTATGCACTTGGAATTTACCCCGTTTTGAACAAACATCACATCAAAACCACATTTCTGAAGTATTGAATCTGTAGACTATTTAAGAATAGGCGTTATTTATATGTTCCAGATCATACTCGTATTTGTTCGTGTACAGGTGGTATTTCTTTTTGGAGCACTGTGTTATTTCCGCTGTCATGTTTATTCAGATGTCCCTTTACGAGATTTTGGGAATTTCACCCCTTAGGGGGTAATTGGTTCAATTAACAAGTCAAATTTATAAAGGCAATTCCAAAACATAAATACGGTGAATTCATTTATAATACTGGTTTATGGTATATTGATTTATTAATATATTATCACAGAACACGCAGGACTTTGAAATAGCCAGACCGTACGCGTACGTTACGACCGTCACGATGGACATTTCAAAAACATACGCGTACGGTCCAAATACGCATATGGTCTGGAACCTTAACAAGCTGAAATTGGCGAGGTTTGACGAACAAAAAAAAAGAAATTTACCATTACACACATAGACAACATTTTAGATTGTCCAGGTAAAAGGCGTTGCTATACTGTTTTCATGACTGCCGAATTTGCGCCCGAATACATGTACCCCAACCCAACCCACCCCACCCGAAAAAAAAAAACCAAAAAAAAAAAAACCAAACAAACAAACAAAAACAAAAACAAACAAAAACAAAAAACAAAAAAAAAAACGAAAATTTTTGACGTTAAACACATAAATTATACACAATTTAAACCAGAAATGGCAAAAAATTTCTCACTCCAAAATTAAACAATACCCTTTTAGTAAAAAGGGCCAAAATTTCCCGGTTTGTGATTAATAGCTATTTTTTTATGTTTGATCTAAATGACACTAGATATCAGTTAGAGCTTGGACAAAATTATTCAGTGCATTAAAATATATTTTCTTACCTTTAAAAAGCATATCTGATTAAACAAGAATGGAGAGTTTGGTGATTTTACAAATGTTGGCGGGAAACGTTGGCTACAATTGTTGAACATTTCGAACTTAGTTATACCTATTTCCCGCTAAAATAAGGTACCGAAGGGGAACGTCATTTTCCAAAGGTTTTTGCGATTTTTCTTGAAACCTAGCACGGTGACATTAGTTTTTATTTTTTTTATTAAGAGGTCGACATTGAAATACAGGTTCTGATCAAAATTTATAAAAATCTTACCATAGGAACATGATAAAATTTTCGTAATTTTTCATACAAAAACAAAAACAAAAAATCACACCATTTGGATGTTTTTTGTTCATTTTTTTATAACAGCATTAACTTGGAAAGTATGAATTTTGATATCTACCTTTTACCTTTTGACGCATCACTAGAGCTTTTAAATATGCCCCGAAACTTAATTTTTCTAGAAAATTTGACAGTTGGAGACATTTTATACCAAATTCATGTTTTTCGCAAAAATACTAAAACCCCCCATTTTCAGTCTCATTTTTCTTAAAGTCTAGCACGGTGACCTATGCTTTAAAATACAGTTTCATGCTTTTTGTATCAACCCCAAAACATATCAGAAAATTAGAAAAATGTCACCATGGGAAGAAACTGGTTCGACTCCCCTTAAAAAATTTCTGGACCCGTTGCAAACTAGAATATCTCGCTACGAGAATATCATACAAAGAACGGAAAACGAGACATAGCTTCAAAACCAGGAGATATTGTACAGATTGAGGGAGACGGTTCACGCATCGGATGGAAAACGGCAATTTTTGAAGAGTTCGTCAAAGGAAATGACGGACTAGCTCGTTCAGCAGTTTCAAGAACAATTAATGGCCATACGACACGACCACTCGTTAAACTATATCCGTTGGAGATTCACAAAGAGCATAAGGACGAATCAGATTCAATTAGCCGGGATTACGATCTACGAACTAATCCAATAAGGAGTGCAGCAATCCAAGCCCGGAAAGACATAAAAAATGGACAAATTCGTAAATTTAATTGTGATGAATTAATTTATTATCGTATGACATTTCAAGCGTAAATTTCTATACAAAGACTGTAATTATATGCAATTTTATTTATCTTATTGAAAATGTTTATTTTTAGTTTAATATTTGAATGTGGACAGTAATTTTTATTGATAGTAATTTGTGATAATTTAAGTACTTTTCGCGGCCCCAGAATGTCATGAATACCGCGGGACAGTAAACGTTTATATTCCGTACAGTTACTATGTATTTATTGTCGAAGTCGTCGAGTCGATGACGTCAACTTGGGCGGAAGTCGAATAAAGATGTTATTAAAAATGGCTGAACCATACAGACGTTTCCGTAATATACTGCCTTAGATTATAGATAAATAGTTATTCACCCTGACAAACTTATTGGATTAAGATATACAATGAATTGGCCTAAATACATGTCATAATCGTGACAGATAATTGAAAAAGAAAAGAACAAAAAAATTAACCACCTGCCGGAATAGTATAGATTGATGTAATTCATCAACCAATATGACAAACAATGAGGAAAAAACACAATAACAGCATATACGAATTGATACTAAATGAACTTAAATAACATCTTATGTCAAGTTAAAGATAAATTTTTGTGCCCCTCATGTTTAGTTCTATAACATAAAACCTCCCATTTCATGTCCATATTTATCATTTTCATCGGATATTATCATTTTTTAAAAATTTCTGTCGAAATGCGAGCGACAAAAATAAAAAAAAAATAAAAATATCCGATGAAAATGATAAACATGATGGACATGGAATCGGAGGTTTTATGTTATAGAACTACCCTCATGTTATATTTAAAAACTTGTCCAGCTGCCGGTAGAAGTTACAATATAAATGGAATGAATTTTTACGGTCCATTGCGTTCACACACGCTACAAACGAAACTTTAGCATTTACATAGAACGAACACACTGAATAATTACAAGCGTGAGGGGCCCGGAGGGTGAGCTTCTATAGACAAACAAAGTTCACGGTGTATCTGTGAGCCTAAAAAGACACACCAAGTCCGAGTGTGATAACTAATTTACATCCCAGCTACTATATCAAGTGAAGGAAAACCGATATACATTCTTAAGAATTATTTCCGTGTTTTAAATTTCATGAAATAAATATTCCATACTATAATAATAATAATATATATCCTTATAGGGCCCGACAACGATTCTTTATATATGATTTTTCAACATTTTTATTACATACTTAGCAAAGATATGTTCTGTTTTGCATATGTAATATAGCTGGAAGTTAACAGTCCATATCATATAACCAATCTGAAATAGCCGTATCAGACCGCCTCGTTCTGAAATATCCATATCAGCCCGGTGATATGACTATTTCAGCCGGGGTGTGATGATTACTCCTAACTGGACGTATATAAAAAAACAGACCAAGACAGGTCCTTTTCCGTATCAGCACAGTTATCATCCCGAGACTCCCATATCAGCCCGAGATGAACGGTGAGGAAACCCGACACCCGACTGCAGGTCGGAGTTGGCCCCTAAATAAAGAGTAATTAAGTTCAGCGAAATAAACATCATCCTAGACTCCCATAGACATAAAGTGAACTAACTAGAAAACAGACAAGACACACAAAGGCTTAATAAATTTCCTGACTTAGGACAGGCGCAAACCTGCTGCGGCGGGGTTAAACTAGCTTTACTGGGCCCAAACCTTCCCCCATAGCCAATGTGATAAATAAAAAAAAAAAACAATCGTAACAACAGTAAAATTCAGTTGGCAACAGGACTGAGTCAATTGTGAAAAATGAAACTGAAAGAACTAAATATACAGACATAAACATGAAATCACAAGAGACTACTAGCAGTTAACTGACATGCTAATTTCAACGTCTTGAAATCCTGATTTTAAACCATTTAATTTTACTAAGTCTAAAGACCTGAACAGGTCTGATAACAATCTGACCTTGATAAAAACATAATAAAAAGTGAAAATATCCTTTGTTCTAATTGAGGTGAGATTGCTTGGGTGATCCGACTCAGATCACCCCTGCTAGAACAAAAGAGCTGGGATGTAATAGTAGGTAAACTTTCAAGTACAGGGTTCAGACGATCGAGATACCTGTCCGGTATGAACAGATCGATACAATAGTTAGTTTTGTGTAAGACTATGACGTGTTTGAATTTCATTCGTTATGAATGAAAATCAGGATGACAGGTGGTAAAAAAAAAATTTGTCCATTAATCTACCGGTAAAAATCTTTTCTTTTGAAGGTCACCAAAACAGAAATGAGAACCCAGACAAAGCATATGCTGAGTTGTCAGATAGATCTGATTACTGGAATACAGATCCGTATCGTAATGATACCAAAAACAGAGACAGAAACAAGGCATTGACAGATTTGGTTTAACAGTATACGAACAATGATGTAGTTCTTCTTTAGTTTTGTTTGTAGTAATATTAGGGTGAAATGGCGTTCAACGTTGTTTATATAATTTTATCATTTGTTTGGAAGTAAATACAGACGTTTTCAATATGCGATACAGTGCATGACATTCATTCCGTATTCACACTATGATGTCATACCCTTTATCACATACCCTTTTTTTCAAACTTTTTTTTTAATTTGACTTTTATTATTAAAGAAAATCTGGGGAATAAAAAATTGGGGGATAAAAAATTTGAGGAGTAAACATTTTTTTGAGAAAGGGTAATAAAAATTTGTTTGGGGTGAATTTTTTTTTGTAAAGATCAGTTGAAAAATCAAGCAAACCTTTTCTCTTTACATGTTAGATTTTATTCCAACCACCTCCAGTCCTTTCCGCCCATTTTGAAATTTTCTTCACAAAAACATGCATTTTCTCTTACCGATTTCAATTTTTAACAGTATTGTTTGGGATGAAGTAGTCCTCTTTTTAAATAAATGATAAATTGTATTACACATTGCAAAATCCGTATCACATGCCGTATCATCCCGAGCTACCAATATTAGTAGCTGAAATTGGTAACTCGGGAAGACCCTCGGGCTTATATTGGTAACTCGGGATAATACGGCATGTGATTCGGATTTTGCCATATATACACTTGGCCATAAGTTAAGGACCACCCATATTCCAATTTCATCTGAACTTTAAATAGTAAATTCAGTATTTTACATTTCAACAAATGTTTTGAAATTACTTTGTGGTGAAATTATTCCAATTACAAGAAAAAAATCGTAAAGGTACACTAGGCACACACAAAAAAAAATCATGTTCAATTGCTATTTAAAAAAAATGAATGAGGTGCAAAATTGGTGTTAATACCCAGGAAATAAGTTTCACTGAAATGTGCGATTTCTTGTGGAAAATCCCGCTATCAGAAACTGAAAAAATCATATTGTCAAAATAAACACACTTACAAGAAGAAAACAGTAATTTTGAACATTGCGATACGTCATCATTTCATGTAGGGGAGATAATCTGTTTTAATACAGTTTTAAATGGTAATTTATCAAGAAATGGTCAGGTTTAAACAAGATTAGGACTTAATGGTGTTGAAGTCTGTTGTTGCATTGAACTTCCTAAAAGTAGTCTTAGTGATACTTATTTTTGAATTTATCTAGTCTACGGAGGCCACAGTGACACGTTTTAAGTCCACAAAATAGCATTTTTTATCATAAAAATTCTTTTAGTGCAGTTGACGTCAGTTCTGACATTTGCTTGTGCATAAAATATTGATCATCTCCTAAATGCTTTACACCATAACTAAATTTAAACAATTTTTCATATTGGCAGTATTTGGCATTGTACAATATCATGTTCTTCTTTCATAATTGATGATGTTGTTATACCAAATCTATTTAGAAGTATTTCAATTGAAATTTCATATGTAATAAGGCTTGATATCATAGTCGACGGAAATTATGTCCTTAGCAAGCTGTCAGTAACTGCAAGCATTTGTCCGGACAGTACCTGTGTGTATTGTCTTCATGTTTTATGTACTTCATTGTACGGATACTAGTCTTAATAAGTTGGACATTTTTCTAGTTTGATTTTTACTGTGAGTCTTTTTGTGTATTTATTTTTAGCCATTCACCACACATAGGGAGAGGGTTTGGATCCAAGAAAACGAGTTTAACCCCACCGCAATTTTTCCGCCTGTTCCAAGTCAGGAATATGTTGGTCATTGGCGTGTCTTTGTCTTCTTATAAAATTTTAGTTTCTTGATATTTGGGTTATTGGATGTGGTTTGTTTCCATTGATTTATTCACTTTTTTACCTTTTCGGGCCATTTAGGGCTTACTATATGGTGTGAGGTTCCTCACTGTATTGAAGACCATATGGTGACCCCTAGATATTTTGTTTTGGGTCGTTTTAACCTGGATATGGGATGTTGTCTCCTTGACATTTACCCCATTTCCTTTCTTTTTCATTTATAAAATTGGATGGAAATGTTGTTTTGTTCATATAGGCATAGGTTATCATAACAAAATTGGTATTTTGAAACTCGTTCATGCCGGAAATGCGATTTTTTCCAATTTGTACCTAAAATGGCAATTTTCATTTGTCAATATAGTTCATCCACACTGTTAAAATTAATGTAATTTTGAAGCAATTAACTTTAATAGTGATACAATGCGTAGATTTTGCTTTCGGGACAACTTTAAAACTCTTCAAATAAAGTTATCGTGGATTTTTTGTGAAATGCACCTCAATGATTAAGCCATGACATTCCATAAATTTGGCAAACTTCAAATAACAAAATTACACAGATGTTAGAGAGAATTAATCAATAAAAACAAATTTTGTCAGATTTTAACGTCAAAAAATCCGTTGATCCGACCAAGGAAATCATTTTCACCCTTTGTGATAACCTTGGGAAACAAGGGTTGTTCAGCTTTGAAGTAATGATGTTTCATTTTGCATGTTGGAAGTGTTATTCTCCTTCAAAAAGTAAGACAGCATTTCAATGCATTATGCTCAGTACACCAACCATGTTAAAGCGTAAAATTTAAATTCAAAAATATGACTTTGGAATAAACTTTCAAATCTGATGGTCCTTAACTTATGGCCAAGTGTATATTATTCCCTATTTAGAGTGATAATGTCTTCACCTTTGTTCATATTGCAATTTAACTGAATATTTTACGAAAGGATATGGGGTAAATGAACATGAGACCATAACACATATGTTAACCCCAACTGTAATAATTTTAATGAGCTGTATGGCCATTTCGGAAATTAATTCCTCATCAGCAGCACTAGAACCCAAACAAAGGAAATCCATAATTTCGAAAATGATTAAAATGCATAAAACCAAAAGAAATCCGAATAATCAGTAATAACAAATATAGCTAAGGACAAAAATACGATGGAGGGAGTTAATCCTTAGGTTTTAGAATTTACACAAATTTAGATAATAGCAATTGAACAAAGTGTACACATGAGATATTATCTCATGTACAAGTACACCATATCTAAGAAAAATAAAGAGCATACATTTTTAGTAATTCACTATTGTATTTACTATGTTAACAGGTATTAAGGCTTTTTTGAAGAACACAAATTGTGACATTCAGGTACAATCTGCACATGTCGTGAGTGTTTCGCTTGTGTCTAAAATCTACTTTTTTGTTTGGAAGTGCTGTTTGCTTTTGTACTTGAATTAATTTTTTATTAATAAATATATTAATAAAAACCAATTTTAATATCTCATTTACTTTTCTCCTTAATTTTTATTCCATTTTTGATACTGATTTAAAAGTTTTTTTAAGGACAATGTGAGGTGAGTCAGTTCTATTCAGTTCAATTGAATCTTTATTTGAAAGAACCATAATAGCCTCGAGTATCGTAATTTTGAGACCAAAAGACTTTATGGCCTAATGAATTTCAACAAATCTGTGAATTACATAATAAACAATAAAAATACTTGCAACTTTTTTTGGTAGAGATTTTAATTACTTAGAAAGATATTAAAAAGTTTCATAAACTTGGAGGGCATTTCCACAACGATTTTGTAGTGTATTTTAAAGCACAAATTCGATAACCGACTGTAGTGAATATAAATGAAAGAGTAAATTGGTTCATATCAAGACCATAATTTGTACTGACAATCAAAATTTTAAACAATAAACATGTTCTTTTCAGTGTCATAAAATATTTAGAGTATGACACTACACCAAAAATGTCAGCAGAGAAAAATATATTAGCATAGGGCTTTTCAAATGTGTATTCAAGTTCCTTATTCCAATCAGAACTATTTCTTTTTCCCCGTCATGTCATGTCTGTCACATGGCCAACTGTTATGAAAAAGATAGTTGGGGCCAATCTCGCAAAGACCAGTCCTGAACTCCAAGAATTTGTTCTTGTGCTCATTGTCAAACTTTTTCCATTGTGAAGGGTAAAATAAATTAGAAGTGATATGTTTTGTGAGACATTTTTCTCAAATTATCTAATACATTGGAAAACGAATACCGAAGCACGAAAGAGGAAAGGGGAAATTCTAAAATCATAAATCCAAAATCACGACAATTCACAGCAACACGAATTGAGACAGTATGACAAAGACGAAACAAATAAACAAAAAAGAACAAAAACGTCACAAAACTAAAGCACTAGCAGCGTGAACATTAGTGCAATTTTTTATGTTCATTCGACCCAAATCTAAAATTAATCAGCTGACCGTTTCTTCTACGACCTTGATGCCCGAGTGCCCTAAAAATAACCTACAATTGCATGGTTTCCTTATGATTGATATAGCAAATATGGCGGAAATTGTCATTTTCGATTTTCTTTGTTTTTAATTTTCAATAATAATGATCTGTACAGATATTTGTATTTAATTTACAGCTCGGTTATTGGTTTTGCGGTTTTGAAATCGTTGGCAATTACATTGTACTGCGTAATCTAAAGGACCCTCGACTTTATAATATCCTCGATTTAACAATACATGACGATATATATTAATTATTAGTATTTTTTTTTTCGCAAGGCAAGGATTATAAGCCCGTAGGGCGAATCTGATATGGAACTGATAATCCTTGTCGAGCAAACAAAAATACTACTATTTTTTTTTATCGGATATTCCAAAATGGAATACAAACTAAATTACTTTTTGTTAAGTTATTATTCCTTTTTTACGTTTTGTCTTGCAACAACTTTCGTTCAATAGTGAAAACCTATGCACTATTTCTTGTCGAATTTTCATGCACGACGCGGTCTTACGTGACGTCACTCCAATCATTCAAATGCGTGAAGACGGTTACGCTAAGGAAGGACGGAAGGGACGTCTATTGGAAGTAATGAAAATGTCACGTTGAAACAAAATCAAGGATCTTACTTTAGTGTGATAAGGTAGGTTGAAACTATGTCATAAAGATTTCTTGATGCTTTGGTGATAAAAGGAGATTGTTCATCAATGGAACTGTGAAGGTGTCATAGCGTAATCAAGATGTTGGAATTTTTAATAGATAATATTTTTGTCGAATTTGGAGGCCGTGTTTTTCAACAGACAATCGGGATTCCCATGGGAACTAACTGCCACTTTTAGCTGATCTCTTCCTTTTTTCATATGAGGCGAAGTTTTTACAAGGGCTTACACAGAAAAAACAAAAACATTTAGCCCAGTCCTTCAATTTCAGCTTCCGCTACATAGACGATGTACTTTCTCTTAATAATCCAAAATTCAAGGAATATTTACACCAGATCTATCCCAATGAGCTTGAAATTAAAGAGACACCTACTTCAGCTTCGTATTTAGATCTTTTAATTTACTTTGACGAAAAGGGACGTTTGAAATCTAAGCTGTATGACAAACGTGATGATTTTAACTTCCCAATTGTGAACTTTCCCTTTCTGTGCAGCAATATACCTGCCTCTCCGGCCTATGGAGTGTACATTTCACAGTTGATTCGTTACTGTCGGGCATGCAGTTTATACAGTGACTTTTTAGTTAGAGCAAAAACACTGTCCCGAAAGCTGCTTAGTCAGGGATTTGTTCAGCCTTTGTTACTTTCATCCCTTCAGAAATTCTATGGCCGTCACCATGACATCATTGACAGATATGACGTGTCAGTGTCCCAAATGAAAACGGACATTTTCAGCTAAATTTCACGTCTTCACGGATTTGACATAACCGGATTTGACTCAACCCCGGATTGACTCACTGATAGTGTGACGGGTGCCGCTAGCGGAGCAGGACATGCTTACCCTTCCGGAGCACCTGATGTCACTCCCGGTTTTCATGGGAGTTCACACTATGAGTGCCTTAGTTCTTAATGTTATCTTTTTATTTCCGTGCATTGTAGCTGTCTCACGACCTTGTTTTGTCTTTGTTTTTATCTGTTACCGTTTCTGCCATGTCTTTGGACTTCGATTTTTGTAGTCATCGCTTCCCTTGTTCCTTCGGTATTCTACTGCCGTTGTTTCAGTTCTTATGATGTTTCTCGTTTTGAGAACACAGGACAGTTTTCTTATTTACATCCCATCAAACGTCAATACTGCTCTGTCTCGTGCCCTATTCCCCCTTTAAGATCCCGTCAAGAGTTGAAGTTCACTCCCCCTTTTGTGTCAGTTCTTCGGTTCTCCAGATCTTGCCGAATTTCAAGCCCTATCGACTCTTTGCAATGATTTACTAGTAATATGGGCAATTCACCAATCTGAGATTTTGTGGACGTATCGACAATGCAGGAGGTTGTGTTTTTGTTGTTGTTAGGATATAGGGATTACCATTATTTAATTTCAGGAAGAATTTTTTCAGATACTCTTCAGATACTGCGTATGCGCTGCATTTTAATTTTAATTGTAACACTGCATAGTGTCTGGGTAGATCTGATCTAGCACAACATTCTATCGCATGTTTTTATTTATCTAGATTAGGTCTATCTATTCTATTTTTTTCTTATTTACATGAAAATTTGTTTTTATGTTAAAGATCATTGACATTTATTTACGACGTAAAAGGTGTAGTTAATTTCTTGTTGAATGTTTATGTTAACTTTTCAGTTGTTGAGTTCACGTGCTGTTTTTTTGCTCTTTTACCACTGAAGTGCGATTGACCTAAAAAATAATAATAGATCCTTCCGCGACATGTTCGCGCATGCCAAATGACTACGACTGATAATTTCTAGTATCACTTGTTGCTGGTCGTCTAGCAGAGATAATTAAGTTAAATAATTATCAAGAAGAAGTTGCACACCTTCAAAGAGCAATGGTGACTTGATACCTAAGGTTACAGGTCCAGAAACAATGTCTGGAGACACATAAAGATTATTGAACGGAATAGCAGTATAACCTTTGGAATCTAGCACTTTAATAAAAACAATTCTACCGGTACTAGACGTATCATCAAACGGCAGGGTTTCCGCCAACATAAGGGACTGTAAGGCTCCAGTATCTTTTAAAATTCTAATAGAGGTAAAATTACAAAATTCTTTAGAAAACGACACAAAACCATCACCATTAAATGGTTAAAAAATCTCAATAATGAGACAAGATGGGTTTAGGATCTCGACCTGCTAACAGGATCAGAAACAGACTGAACCTAAAAAAAGGAGTATGCACATCTGTAACAAAATTAGGCATAAAATTGTGACGACTTAACAAAACCAACGGGTTTAACTACACTATTCTTCTCTTCCTTTAACCTATAACAGTCAGACATCAAATGGTCTTCCTTCTTACAATGATTACAAAAATCCACTTAAATGGATTCTGTGACTGCGAGTAGGATTAGGAATTGGACGAGCTATTTACTAATTAAATCATTTGTAGGTTTGGTTGAAAAAAATGTTAAATTATTATGATTTCTGAAAAATTTCTGTGGTTTATTAAAAAATATGTTTTATGTGAAAGTGAACACTCATCAGCTAAACGTTCAGCAATTTCCAAAGTTTCTGCTTTTTGTTCATAAATAGAAGTTTTAATGTCAGTACTTATACACCTTTTAAATCCTTCAATTAAAACAAGCTGACGTAATTTGTCATGATTGTTATTTCTTTTCTTTGATGAACACCAGCTGTCAATAATTGCTTCTTTGTTTTGGCAAACTCTAAATGGGTTTGGTCACTGTTTTCTGTATTTCTAATTTTTTTTCATGGACCAGTTCACAGGCTTTAAGAATTAACTCTTTTACAGTGTTATTATCTGAAGCCTGTTCTACTGACAACTGAGTTTAAATTTCCCTTGCCTTACGAATAAACATATTCTGTTATAATATTGAACAATTGTGTTTTGGCCAGGCCACATAAAATTTTGAGCGATTTTCTCAAAATGCAGAAACAACATCCTTTTCTTGAAAAGGAGTGACCAACCTGATGTTTTAGCAACATCAAATGTCTAAGAATTCTGAGAAAGATGTTGATTCGTTTCGGCTAATTCCAGTTTTTTCATTTCTTTTTCCTGCTTTTCAAATTCTAATTTTAATTTTCATTGTTCTCTTTCCCTTTCTTATTCTAATTTTCTTATTTCTAATTCTTTTTTGAATTTCTATTTTTGTCCCTCCTGCGACGAATATTGCGAAGGTTAACCCAAATGTTAAACTTTTTTTGTACTTGAAAATTTTTCTCAAATCATATTCAATATCAATGAAATTTTGACACAATATTCACTGCAACTTCATTATTTTATCCCAAGTGTATTTTTAGAAAAACAAATTAAATAATTTCAAATTTTCCGTATTTTTCCATTAGTTGTACTTAATTTCTATATGATTTTTTTGTTTGCACTATATCTCAGCACCGACATGCCATAGACTGATGATTATTGGTAAGTGGTTACATTCCTAGTAGTTACCAAAAATCCATACTAGAATTATGTCACCTTGACCTATATTTTCCACTTCAACGAATTTGACTAAATTTTCTATTTAGGTTCATGTGTCAACAATGTTTAGACAAAATTGAGAATAACTACTTTACCATTGATGTAGAATTGTTGCATATAATCCATATATGCACAATAAGCTTTTGAAATTTTATTCCGGTTCTAACTTTGGTAAATTTCCTGAAAATGTCCAAGACTTACATTTTTTTAAATGTTTGCACACAATCAAATACTAAAGCCATTTCTTCATACAAGACATAATTCTGAAAACTACCTTAAATATTATGAGAATTTTGGTAAATATCCTGAAACTCTCAAAGACAAGAAATTTTTGGGAATTCTTGTTTGCCACCATGTTGTTTTGGTGAATTTTCGTAAAAACAAAACAATATTTTCAATGGTTCGATTTCATAAATTTTGTATTTCAGTTTTTGAAACTTTCCTGAAACTGTCAGTCCAGTTGCTTCTTGGATTTCCACTTAGCAACCACATCTTAATATAGGACAAATTAGAATGACAGTGGAGTGAGCAGGCCAGACACTAGGTTCTGCGGAACCTTTACGAATTAATTGATTACTTATTCGGGTGTCGAATTGTCAAAAGTTTCCAAAAGATATTCTCAAAAATGTCTTCTTAAACCATATACTAGTAATTTGCAATCACCCTTTAAATTTCAAATTTTCGCATTCCTGATTTGACAATTAATTGTGAATGATTTCTTAAATTAATCCACTCACTGTTTTTTTAGCTTCTCTCAAAAGTCTCAATCTGACACGTAGACGTTAATTGTTCTGGATCAAATGACAAGATGTCGATTTCCAATTCAAAAAATGTGAGTAATAATCCTGTATAAACTATTCAACTGACTGCCTTCACCTTCTTCTACTTCCTTATATTCATATTTATCATCCTTCCCCATGGTTATATCAGCCTGCAAAGTACTTCCGCAAAACCCGTATCTTATCAAAAGTTGACCTGGAGACCTGGATATATCAAGCGATTCTACAACGTTTCAAAGGTAATTACTTTTGTTTCAAGTGTTCACACGAAATCAAGCTGATAAAAGTAAACATCCATTAAATTGTCTCTTTCCGATTAGGTATTCAAAACAGAGTCAAAATTACACAAGTGGATAATGTAGACGTCAGAAATACTGCAGAAACTAGGTCAATGATATATCCTGCAGAGCTTCCATGTTTTCACATTATGACGTCATAAAAACTCTAAGGACCGACTGAATAACGTAACAAGGAAAGGTTGCTGCAACTTTCAAAATCAACATGATTTTGAGTACTTCGCTTAAAATATTCATCCGGTTTACAAACTTTTGGTGATAAAATGATTTGAAACTACAAAACAGGTTTTATGAAACTGAAAATTATTGAAAAGGCGACAATAACGTGTATGTCGAATTTCCTGCGTGACTCTATGAGAATTTGAAACCTCAGTTCAAAAGTAACAAATCTAAAATAAAAAATAAAGGATGATAAACAAGTTGTCGGGCATTTGACAGCTGAAGTATTATAAAATATCATGCTGCTCGCCAGAATATGAAGCTTATGGCTCGTTTGCGTCTGGCGCGCGGGATGATATTTTTCGATACATAGCTGTCAAGAGCCCGCTAACATATACATACAATGTTTCTAGAATGATCTTCCACAAGAAATAACTGGATATTTCACGAAAGGATATGGAGTAAATGAACATGAGACCAAAACACATATGTTAACTTCAACTGCAATAATCTAATGAGCTGTATGGCCATTTCGGAAATTAATTCCTCATCAGCAGCACTAGAAATCAAACATAGGAAATCAATAATTTCAAAAAAGAAATGTTTAAAATGCATAAAAACCAAAGGAAACTCGAATAATCAGTATTATCAAATATATAGCTAAGGACAAAACTACGATGGAGGGAGTAAAACTTTGGGTTTTAGAATTTACACAAATTTAGATAATAGTTAGTAAACAAAGTGTACACATGATATATTATTTCATGTGCAAGTACATTTTATCTAAGAAAAATAAAGAGCATACATCTCTAACACGGGGAATCGTTTCACCAACTCTACACTGCATTAAAAGACAAACTCCTGTATCAAATATTTCACGAAATGATATGGAGTAAATGAACATGTGACCGAAACACATAGGTTAATTCCAACTGCAATAATTCTGAAACATTCTTTATTAACTGAAAATCGCATGTATAATATGTTTACGTAATTGATTGCTCCCGAGAATTCTATTATCCTGATTTCCTAGTATTTCTCGCCATTTGATTGGCTGATATTGTCCTAACAAATATTTCGAATAACCTCCCTTCCGCCATCCACCTAATAAAAAGATTGTTCGTTCTGGGTTACGTTCCTTTGTATTTTGAAGACTGCAATGTTGGTCTGCTACTTGCAAAATTTGTAAGTAAAATTTACATTTGATTAACATGTTAAAACTGCGTACCATAGTAATTACCACAGTTCTTCTAAACGGCGGAGAATTATACATATTTGAAGGATGTGAAAGTTCCAGGCGTTCCTCTTCCCTACGCTGATTTGTTGATTTCACATAGTTTATTTTGAAATTTGGAATGATTGAACATGATTCATTGGTTTGCACATTCTGCCAATGATAATTTAACATGCATGTGCCATGTAAAGAAAACCACGCGCAAACCCTGGCTGATCCACTCAAGGACAAGGAAATTTTGAGAATGACGGTTAAAATATTCATTCATTTTTTCACTTTTTGTGTGTTGCTGTAATTTTAATAACGCATATGCCTCAAAGTGAAATAGTCGAACATGAATTGTCGTCTAAAGAAAGAACATAACTGCTCCAGTTGGCTTTGCTGTTGACTGACCATAATTTATAACCTGATGTTACCTGCAAGTAAAATAATAATCAACAAGGCTATTTTTGTACCTGGTTTGAATTCTGAACAGTATGATTTAGTTAGCTTTAAAGATCTTT
>MJUU01071742.1:44751-80697 GCA_002080025.1 Modiolus philippinarum
GGGGGGGGCTATTGACTTTAGAATGTATATGGGATTTTATCATTTATGAAAAGAAAGAATATCATTTACGCTTTCTCATCAGTAAATTTTATTGCCTTTTAATATTAAACAATCAGGATAAATTACATATTTTACTAGTACAAAGTGGTATTGTCCTAATACAAAATTTATTAGGAATCCCACAAACAAAAAAAAAAAAACTGTAACAGGGTGTGGATTGTCCTTCTTTTGGAAATTGGAAATCAGCATAAATTCGTTACACAGTGCTGAATTGTCCTAATACGGAATCTATCGGATCAATAAAATTCATATCGCCTCACCCGATGAATTTTATTGACCCCATAAATTTCCGAATTAGGACAATCCCGCACTGTGTAACTAATAATGTCTGAGGTTTTAGCAATTTTTAAGGTCAAATAACCTTTACAATTGTATATTGTAAACAAATTACATAACCAGGCAAAACCAATAACAAATTATTAAGGCCTTACAAAATATAACAATGAAAACAATGCATTTTTAGAATATTTTACAATATTTAATTAACTATAATAAGTGAGATTTCAGTGAATAATGAACTAGTATGTAATAGTATCATACAAGAAAGTATTTGTTGATGGTATTTCGCAGTGCAAAGAGAAAAAAAATGTATGATAGAAGTAGCCACACTGTAAAAAATTACTATACCCTGCAGCATATGTAACGTATTCATATGGTCCGTGATTTAAGCAGGTTTTATCCGCAATAGTTATAAATCGAGTTAGAAAGTAAAAATTTTTTCATTACGATTTATTTGCATCTTTATTTCTTAATACTAATTGTACAAGATTACGCTTTGTTGATCTTCTTTTACACCCTAATAGTTAATTATAGTTTGCATAATGAGAAAGAATTGTATATCGTTGAATATCAACTAGAGTTATGTAATTTCATAATATAATAAACGAGCCTTTGGCGAGTTTATTATATTTGAAATTACATAACGAGAGTTGATATCCATCGATATACAATTCTTTCGAGTTGTTTAAACTATTTCTCTTATGATGCTGTGAATATTTAGTGCCGAACTACTGTTTTTGTTTCAAATAACAACACCGTTGCTAGGTAACGTTTATCACGGCTAACGAGATTTCACAGTGGTCCAATAGAAACGTCGAAAAAATAAGAGCACATAACGCGTGATGTGTTATTACTTAGCGCTCGACCAATGAAGTTCCTGTAAAAGCGATTCAACAAGTTCATATCTAACTCCAGCTTCAAAGTCTCGTTATGTACCGCAAATAACTATTCGTGCAAGGAATAGATAATAACCGTGCATCATAAGAGAAAATATTAATTAACTGACAATATTTGGTGATTTCACGTACTAAACAAGCTACGTAAAAATGAGAGGGCGCACTCGATCAGTAACAGACTACAAGATTTGATTGCTTGTGAATATTGTGTAAGTTTCTTTCGTCGGATTACGTCGAGTTTCCAAATCCCTTTTATCTTTGGTAGTCTACTACTACCGTTCAAACACTCCGAATAAAAAAAATTAAATCAAACATTCCCCCATCTATTTCACGCATCTCGTTTTTCTAAACCTACTGCATCAAAAGGGGTATTGAGTATTTCCAAATTGATGACTTTAAAGCAAAACTCCTGATTTTCGCATTCAAATATAGTGAAATAGGTATTCTAATGCAATCGTGTTTGTAATTTTGATTGGATAATTTTCGTGGATAAATTTCCTGTCCAAAATATTCGTTTATATCCGCTGATACATCGCCAGAAAACTCAATTTGCAACCAGAAAATCTGCGATTCACATGTATGCACTTACATCCTAAAATACAACATGGATTTATCCTAATTATGGAGATCCAATATTACCAGATATCTTGTCAAATATCGAAATACCGAAGTCACTGTGAATTTATTTTCTGCATATGCGCATTTCGACAACTTATGTATCTTCAGTGCAGATAAAATCTTAACGTTTGGAAGACCATAATCTCAAAGATGTTATAAACTGAGAGAGAACAAATAACCAATAAGATGTAAATGTAAAGCCAACATCAGCTAAAGACAGAACTTTGCATGAGGGAGATACTCCTTAGTTTTCAATAAAATTTACAAACATTTAGATATTGTAAGGTTCCAAATAGAATCGGCTTTCGGGTCAGCACCAAAGTATTGACTACTGGGCTGGTGAATACCCTCGGTGACTTACAGTCCACCAGCAGAGGCATCGACCCAGTGGTAACAAATAACTAAATACCGAAGTCACTGTGAATTTATTTTCTGCATATGCGCATTTCGACAACTTATGTCTCTTCAGTGCAGATAAAATCTAAACGTTTGGAAGACCATAATCTCAAAGATGTTATAAACTGAGAGAGAACAAATAACCAATAAGATCTAAATGTAAAGCCAAAATCAGCTAAGGACAGAGCTTTGCATGAGAGAGATATTCCTTAGTTTTCAATAAAATTTACAAAAGTTTAGATATTGTAAGGTTCCAAATAGAATCGGCTTTCGGGTCAGCAAGGTCAAAAGGTTCCAATTTCCGAGAACGTGAAGTATAACTTCTAGATTATGATGGATGAAGTTGTAGGTTATGCCAAATTGTGGGCGAAGAAACAGAAAGAATATATGGACATTGTAAGACTGGATGAGGTCGATTAAGTTATTGTTAATAGTATATGATGCTTGAAAGCATTAATAAAACGACCAGCATATTTGAAGATCCATTTATCTTATAAATTTGAGAAAAATCCATGAAAAGTACGTAATAATACTTTGGCACAAATCTGCCATATAAATATATGCTGTTTGTAAGAGTAATATATTATATTACTCCCCTCCCCCACCCCCAAAAAATTAATTGACCCCTAGAAAAACCCTTGGAAGACCTAAAAAAGACGAAAATTTTGTCAAAAAAGCAAAAACAGCACAAAAAATCTTATATTTTTCGACCCTCAAAAAAAAAAAAAAAAAAAAAAAAAAAAAAAATAGCCGGGAGTTCAGTAAGATAAAATAATCCTGTCGGGTCTAAAACATAAGAAAAAAATAGCCGGGAGTTCAGGCAGAGAAAGAATCCTGGCGGGTCTAAAACTCTTGAAGAAAAATAGCCGGGAGTTCAGGAAGATAAAAGAATCTGTGGAGTAATGAGAAGAAAAAAAAATGCCGGGAGTTCAGCGAATAAAATAATTTTGAGGGATGAGGGGATAATTTTTTTTTTACAAAATATATGGCCTGTTTGGGAAGAGGCAAAAAAAGAAAGAAAAAAAAAGTCTGACAATGTCAGACTACTATCCCGTATAAAAAGTCTGACAATGTCAGACTATTTTCCTGTTGTCAGACTCTTTTCCCGCTGAATTTTCTACAAAAGACAGAAAGCTGCAAAGTGTGCACTATTGCTCACCTTGATCATGCATTTTGTCTTGTTGTGTAACAGAATAAAAATATTAATTTCAGCAAAATTTTAATACAAGTTTCCTTTTATACATCACCAACCAAGTTCAATGCATATTTCGTGCAGTAAATCTAACTTTGGCAGCAACTGTCTTTGTGACAAAGAACACTTTAAGACTTTTGGATGCAAATTATGTATCTGATAAAACTTCATCAAAGCGTAAATGTGACTCAACGAATACAAAATTTTATATTTTGCGAAGTAAGTGCAGAGGTCATCCTTGTGCAGTTTTAACTTATTTTTCATTCCGAAAATAATTTTTCCTTGATGATATGTGTAAAGTAATATGTTACCTTTTTCATGATCAATTTTACTTTGTAACGCCTGTATTCTTTGAATACAATCCTTCTCGTCCTTAACGTCTGCCTGTAAGTTTATATTCTGGACTCGAGTTTCCTCCTGATAATTTTCCTGTAAAATCCTCTTCAACATTTCCCTCTCTTCCTTTTTTGTCCTCTTATGAATTATCTTTATTTCTATTTTTTACAATCACGAATTCTAACACATTCAGCTGCACATTCTGATAAATCCTTTATCTGCCGTTTAATTTCCTGATCACTCGGATATTTGTTTGTTAAATAAGTGTTTAAGCAATCCATTTTTTTGACAAAATGTGGTCCAATCCTTTCCATTCATCAGCAACGTGATATATTTTTGCGACGTCACAGTCTTTTACCACCTGAAATTATATATTAAATAAATATAGGATTATTAAAAATGGATTTAATTCATGTAATTGAATCTTATATCTAAAACAAATAAAAAAATATAACTTACCTTGCAATGTACGTTGTAGTTATGAAATGGAAATTTCCTTGGTTAACCAATATCGACTATTTACTTGATACTTGGCAACAAGCTAACATCGCATTGATTTTTGTTGCGTTGCAGAATTTTACTGAATAATTAAAAGTATTTAACTGCCATTTAACATTGGAAAATCAATATGATAGCTTGAGTTGTCTTCCCCCTACCTGGAATATACATTCTATATTCTACACGGGTAGAATAAGGAATCTCAGGAATGTTGGCGGGAAATTTAAATGTTTGAAATCAACTAAATTGTCTGACAATCTTCAATGCGTTAAAATTTAGTCATCTGTAATTCTTTTTCATAAAAAGCACCTATAATTTTTCGCCTTTTAAATCAATTATTTTATAAGTAACAGGGTTTGTATTTAAAACTTTTTCAATTACAAATATTTCTTTTGTCCATCGAGTTGTATAACCCTTTTCAAATTGACCTTTCTTTTTTGTTATTCTTACTCTATCTCCTACTTTGAATTTAGGTTTTTTAATTTTTTCTTCTTTTTCTGGATATAAATTTGTATACACTGTTAATTCATTTTTTAATTTACTTGCTTCAACAGGCGTCATTTTAATTGAAGAATGTACTGTATTATTATAATTTTAACTAATTGATCTTAAATATCATAATATTTCAATGATTGATTGGCAGTAACATATTTACACATATGTTGTTTCATAGTTCCTATCCACCGTTCTACTACACTAGATTTTTCTTCATTCTCAGTTGAATATAACTTTATGTTATTATCTTTTAACAATTGTTTTACTTGTCGATTATAGAATTCAGATCCTTTATCTGACCAAATGTACATTGGTTGTCTTTCTTTAAATAATGTTTTAAATGCTTCACTTATTACTAAAAATATCTATAACTGCTAATAAATATTTATAGTGTTTATTTTGTTTTGAGTATTGTTGCATATCTATTAAATCAACTGTCCATGTCTGGTCTATTGAATGAACATAAACACGTCTTTTAGGAAAAACTCTTACAACTCTACGATGTAATTCATCTGCTAATTTATTTGTTAGATTTGTAAGCACCATTTTTAAATAACTAAAATTGTTTTTTTTTTTAAAATGAAAGAAAAAAAATCTGTACTAAATGTAATGAATACAAGTTACTAAGTGAATATTATAAAGCAAAGGATAAACCAATGGGAGTTAAATGTGCATGTAAACAATGTCTTAAACTTATAAAACATTTACATTATATTAAACCTAAAGAAAAATATAAGAAATTTTATCAAGAATTTATACTTAGAAATCCTAATTATCGACGTGAATATTATTTAGAAAACATATAAAAATTAACATTATTAAAAATAGTTCTTTAAAAAATGGGCCCTTACAATAAAAACTATGTTAAAGAACTTATCAATAAAAGATAATTATTTTGAAAAGATTAAACCAGATGTTAAAAGATTAGTTTTATCATTTCCTAATGTTAAATTTAATCTTATAATAAAAATTATTTATTTAAAACCTATTGCTATACACGCTGAAAAATAGAGAGACATTATAATAGTGGATTCATAAGACTTCATGCACAAAATGAATTTAATAAAGTATATAATTTTATTATCAAAAAGTATAAAACAACGGCAGTAGAATACCGAAGGAACAAGGGAAGCGATGACTACAAAACTCGAAGTCCAAAGACATGGCAGAAACGGTAACAGATAAAAACAAAGACAAAACAAGGACGTGAGACAGCTACAATGCTATAAAGTATGGGAAGAAGAACATCGGGGAAGAGAATCTGGTTTAATATTTTATGAAATAGAAAATACAGAAGTTAAAGTTGTTACAGTAAAAAGTTTAAATGGATCTTCTTATTTTGACCTAGGAATAAAATTTAATAGTTTATTAAATATACAAAACAATGATAACTACTGATGGTACACTACAAACTAGGCTATATGACAAACGCGATGACTTCACTTTTCCTATAGTCAACTTCCCCTTTCTTTGTAGCAACATTCAAAAAGCACCAGCATACGGAGTTTACATCTCCCAACTCATTCGCTACTCAAGGGCCTGTGGTCGATACAGTGACTACCTTGATAGAGCTCGGTTGCTTACAAATAGGCTACTTAAGCAAGGGTATGTTGCCCATAACTTGAGGTCATCACTATAGAAGTTTTACGGTCGACATCACGATCTTGTGGACCGCTATGAGATATCTGTTTCCCAGATGATAACAGATCTTTCTCTTTGCCACTAAAGTTTGATTTTCCTCTACCGGATTTGACTTTACGACCGGAGTTGACATGTTGAACACGGCGGGTGTCTTATAAGAAGCAAGAGATGCTTACACTACCGGTGCACCTGATCTCACCAATGGTTTTTATTGGGTCGGTGTTGTTCATTTTTGTATATGTACTTGTCTTCATTGTCTTTTCTGTGCTGTGCTCATGTTATGTCTTCGTTTCTTCGTTTTTCCGACGTTGCCATTGTCCTTGGATTGTTCTTTTCAGACTGAAGGTTCGGTTCTCACTTACTTGCTTATAGTGTAATTGCAGGAATACTATATAAATTAAAAGAGAATCATAATGAACATGAAACATATTCCGATACATTTTTAAAAATGAATAAAAACCCCGCAAGAGCATCAATTTACAAACATTTTTTTAGATCATATTAATATGGAAAATATTAAATTTCCAATCAGTATAAATTCAATTGAAACATTTGAAAAACAAAATGAAAATATAGCTATCAATTTGTTTGGAATTGAAAACGAACTTTTAGATCCTGATGATAAAAAATTTAATAAGTTAAATCAAGAAAAAAATTTACGAAATATATATCCAAAACATAGAAGTGAATTTACAGTTAGAGATTATGCTATAGACCTATTTTATGTTACTAAAGATGATAAGAAACATTATTGTTTAATTAAAAATTTTAACGCTTATCTTAATTATAATCATAATAAAACATATCATTGTAGAAATTGTATTACCGCTCTATATACTACCGAAAAAGGTTTAGAAAAACATAAAAAGGATTGCTTTAAAAATGAACCATTTAAATATAAAATGCCGCAAGAAGGAAGTAAGTATGAATTTAAAAATCATCATTTTAGATCAAAACTACCATTTGTCGGATGTGCGGACTTTGAATCAATTAATATAAAGTAAAATTATATGGATGTTGATCTTCGAAAACAAATTAATAAATTAAGAATAAAAAGTAAATCACATAATGTTAATTCAAAAATAAAGAATATGATTATTAATAAAATAATAAAAGAAGGAGAGTTAACTAAAAAAAGAGCAAAATTAGTTTATCATAAATACATTAATAATGAAATAGATAATGAAGAAACAACAAATATATAGATAAAATTAAAGAAAAATATATTGAAAAATATTTTAATAAGTTGATAGATAAAATTTTTGATAAATGGGATAAAGATGGAAGACCTATAGAAATAAGTGATTACGAAATAAATAAATATTGTGAAATAAATTAACTTAAAAGGAGAAAGATTGATATTAATAATCTACGAAATAAAATAAAAAGAGAAAATATTAAATTCTCTTTTAAAGATAATACAATAAGTTTACAACAACAAAAAGTAGTTTCTTATAATTTGCAATTAGTTTCTCAATATCTTAATGCTATACCAAATTAAAATATTAACTTTGAACCTAGTGAAAATGCTGAGGAAGATTTTGTTAAAACATGTTTGTATTATAAAGATAAAATTAAATGGGCTTATTATCATGCAGAAAAGATATATCTTAGATAACGGAATAGATACACAGCATTATGGTATTGAATCTTTATATTTTATTTAATTTATTTCAATTTCTAAGCAACAAATCCAGTTAATGCTATACCACCAACAACAAATGCAATTTCTCCTTTTTTCTGATCTTCTGATGGAGTATAAAAATCACTTTATACTGGTTTAAGATCTAAAACTGAATTTGAAGGTAAATCCAATTGTTTACCTGTAACATCGTAATATTCTCTCCTAGCTTGATCAACATCATCAAAAATTTGAACAGCATGATTTTCTATTTTTAATTGTTCATTAATATAATCTAATCTTTGAGTTCTTCTTTTATTCCATTCTGCTGTTTCTTTTTCTAATTTTTCTATTGCTTTATCATGTCTTATTTTTTCTTCATTTGCATTACTACCCATATGTGAAGTGAAAATAAATAATTACTACCAGAAAATGCAAAAGCGTTTGTTATTGCTCCTCCTAACATCATTGCTAATGCACTTGCCATTTTATTTAAAGAAATGAAATTTACTTCATAATATCAGCAGGTATACAACCTTGCTTAACCAACATATCTTTTGTTGACATTGCAAGTAATATATAAATAGATAACATTCCAATATCACTCATATTAAAATCCACTTTTGGTGCTGGTTTCTTAAATATCTTTCTTCCTATTTCTGCATATCCAACTGTTAACAATGTTTCCACTCCAGCATGATATAACACATTTGCAATTTGTTTTCCGTCTTTTGGTGTTGCCATATTTATATAAAAATAATTAGTTTTCTAAGTTTTTTTATATTTCTTTTTTTTTGGTGAGAATGCTGAAAAAATAATGCGTGTATAATTACATCTATTTTTTCTATTTTACCCATTTTAAAGAATTAAAATTAATTAAATTCAAAAGGATCAATTTCTTCTTTTTTTTCACTGGCTCGATATTTTGTTTTTGTACTACTGGTGAGACTTGTTTTGACTTGTACATATATAATAATCCTAATCCACCTACTACAATTGATAAACATAATGGTATGTAATTTTTGTTCGAATTTTGTTTGTTTGTTGGCAAAGCATGATATTCATCATCATTTTTGTTATACCGCTACGCTCACTTGCTTGTTTGAATTCCATATTTTCTTTTTTTAATTGTTCTTTTTCTTTTCTTTTTGTTATTGTGTTAGTTAAAGCATGATTGATAAAAGGATCTTTTTCTAAGTCTAGTATTAATTTCGGTGGATTAACAACGTTGAAATACTTTGATACACCCATAACATATAAATTAATAAAAGAGTTTCCCAATGTCTTAGTCATAATAGCTGCCAATTTTGCTTCTTATTTACAATATAGTTTTTTTTATTTGTGCTGGTGTCATTGTATCAATGTCTGACAGTTGTAATTCTTTACCCAGATATTGCTTACTACCCCCATCAGCAACAACGGCTGATAATCTTTCACGGTTTTTTTTTCTAAAAGGGAACCGCTTGCTTCGCTCGCTTGTTTGTCATTATCATTAATGATTTGCTCGCTTAATAATTCTTCGGCGTTCATCTTATATATGCTATTTTTGAGTTTTAAAAAAATTAGATACGAATTTAAAGAATTTACAATTCATTTATGTTGGCAATTTATGAAGGTCATCTTATCGTGTAGCTGTTATGTGTATTCCCTGCTGGTCGACACTATTATATCGATCAATAAAAGATTAGCCAATCAGAGGCAGGCTATATTTAGAGTGGTATATAAATCGTAGTAAGAGCGCGTGACCATTCATTTATGTATTGATTGCGCTCTTGTAAACATTGATCGTAAACCTGACCTACATAAATTTAAACATTGTTTGGATTAATTTTATTATATTTCATGGATATTATGTTTTGTATCTTAAACTTTTGGAGATTAGGATGAACAAGTTGGATTTCTGTACTGAATTTTAGTTTTCGTGTTACCTTCTTGTAAGAGATCAGATAGATGGATATATAAATCATGCCAGAAGTTGTAATAATCGGACATAGTTTTGTTTAGCGTTTAAAACGTTTCTGCGACTCTTGTCATTTGTACGAAAACTTTCACTTTTATGAGGATAATTATTCTATAAACTTAAGATTTAGAGGAGGTTTAACAGTAAACAAGCTGATAGAGAGTGACTTGTTACGTAACTTCAACCGTTCAGTAGATGTATGTTTTCTGCAAATTGGAGGTAACGATGCCGCCGACACATTTAAAAGTGAACATGAAATAGCTCAGGACATTTTTTCAGTGGCTTTGTTTCTGCATCACGGATTGAATTTTCAAAAAGTTTTTATTGGACAGCTCATTACCAGAAGTGAAAACGTAACATTCCCAGGTTACAACGATAAAATCATTCAAATAAACTTGTTACTGGAAGAAAAACTGTCCGTAGAAAAGTGTGACAATATTAAATTGTGGCATCACCATGGGTTTTGGTGTAAAAAATTTAAATTTTTGTGCTGGGACGGAGTCCATTTGAACCATTTTGGCATAAGGAGCTACTTTAAAAGTGTGAGGAGCGCAATCATTTTTGCTGCAAATAGCTAAATTAATAATTTGAGGTAATTTTAGGTTTATTTTCAACTACATTTTTGTATATATAAAAATGGATATACACAATAAGTTTCACGTTACTCTATATTAAGTTGTAAGCACTAGTAAATTAATTGAATAGAGTCTTGAAAAAAAAAAAAAAAAAAAAAAAAAAAAAAAAAAAAAAAAAAAAAAAAAAAAAAAAAAAAAAAAAAAAAAAAAAAAAAAAAAAAAAACTTGCAAAATATCACAGACTAATGTTCTTTTAAAATGTATACGAGATAATGTAAGCTTTGAACTTACATGTACAAATTATCAAGACTAATGTACTTGTAAAATGTGATGTGAGATATCGTAAGCTTTGAACTTACAAAATATCAGAAACTGAGCTTCGAACTCGCCAGAATAAATATATGAGTTATTATATGCTTTGAACTTAATATCAAAAACCGAGCTTTGAACTCGCCAGAATAAATATTTGAGATATTGTAAGCTTTGAACTTACAAAATATCAAAGACCAATGTACTTGAAATATTTATATAAGATATTGTAAGCTTTGAACTTACAAAATATCAAAGACTAATGTACTTGTAAAATGAGATGTGAGATATCGTAAGCTCTGAACTTACAAAGTATTAGAAAAAAAAATATATATATTGTACATTGTAAGCTTTGTAAGTTACATTATATCACTAGAATGTACCTAGTACAAACAGGTTAAGCATGTTGTAAGTATGTTGCATGCTTTAATTGAAGTATCCTATTTTGTAGTATCTTCTTAAACTTTGGAATTCATCCTATCACTATGATGCCACAAAAAAGAAAAAGGAGAGATACTCCAAAAGTACAGGACGCCAAAAAGTGAAAACTCCAGATATTGACTACAAACAATTGGCAGCTGATATATTAAAGCAACAAAGAGAAAGTGCAAATACATGTAGTGTTGAGGAAATACTTCCGATTCCAAATCATTCGGCACATAGTGAAATCAATGCAGAAAGTCGTATACAGGTGAATGTTTCATCTGATATTGAAGAACCAGTTTATAGGAATGAAAATGTTACCAACGCAGATGCGGGTCATCGTTATTCAATCAGTGAACAATCATCCAGTTGTGCACCTAGATCAAATGTATCAACTTCTGACACACAACTTAATGTTCAAGATGTTGTTAACACACTGTTTTCAAGTGAGAAGGCAGGAGATAAGATAAATTCTCCCAGTAATTTTGCACCTCATGTACAAATTTCAGATGGTATCCCCTTAAGTGCATCAATACCACATAGAATTAAAGATAAAGTTTGGGCTGATGAATTTATTGATATGCATATAGTGTTTTAGTGAGTCAAAAGAGACTTTCTATTATAAATAATAACAATAAGCAAAAAAAAAAAGAAAAAAAAGAAAAAACCTTTGTCCATCGATCAGTGGACAACAGCATTCTTAATTTTTATGGATATTTACATTGAAAAAAGGCCAGAAGATGCTAGGCATTTGTAAAATATATGCATAATATTAGAGAGATGCATAGCCTATATGGTGACTACTCTTGGAGGTTATATGATGATCAATTTAGAAGGCTCCGTGTGTCTATGAAATTATCATGGGGTAAACTAGTTGATGAGCTGTATACTAAATCCGCTAATAGTTTCAACAGCAGTAACTTTTAAAATTCTTTTCGTCCTTTTGAGAGCGGACATTTTTCATACAACAGCAACCAATTTAGCAACACCACAAATCAATATGTTAGTAACAACACAAACCAGGCCAAAGGAAAATTACAAAACATTGTCGTCAAACAAAAATTTATTAAAACCTGCATATTTTTCTATAGAGGGGAAATCTGTAACAAACAACCTTGTCCATTCAAACATGTCTGTCATTACTGCCATGGACCACATGGAAAGTTTCAGTGCATCGAGTTCTTGTCAAAACCACAGTCCAACCATGCTACAAACAGACAAATCATGCAAAACAAACCAACAAAAACAACTACCAACCCCAGTAAACCCTAATTTGTTAGACCTTGAATTAAAAAGGTACAATAAAGAACTCAAAGAAGACCTTGTAAATGGGTTTAAGCATTGATTTAGACTAGGCTTCAAAGGCATAGCACAAAATAAAATATGCAAAAATCATAAATCAGCATTAGAAAATAAACCGGCAGTTTATGAGAAGTTAGCAAAGGAATCACTTAGTGGTAGAATAGCAGGACCTTTTAAAAACTCCCCTTTTGTCAATTTTGTATGCTCACCTCTAGGTTTGATACCAAAACCTGACAGAAAGTTTCGCATAATACATGATTTGTCCTTTCCAAAAGGTAATTCTATTAATTCCGAAATTCCACCTGAATTTTCTGCTGTCTCGTATGATTCTATTGATAATGTCGTTAAATTGGTCAAAGCTTATGGTCGCTTTGCTCAATTGGCAAATAATTCGTTTTAACGGTTATCGTCAATAAGATATAAATAAATAGTATTAATTTGTAAATATAAAGTTAACAAGAAATGGAAATCAAATACATATCATACAAACGGAGAGATGACGGATCAATATAACAAATAAAGTACAATATAAACAATAAAGAGATGATGAGGAGTCAAAATAAAGACACAAGACAAATATATATAAACACACATTTGATGACAATTAAATATGAAAAATTCAGTTAATTACATCAGTGCATTTTGCAATATTCATATATTAATATACATATTTTTTACAACCAATAAGCAACACCGACCCTGCCCCTAGTTGATATGATGGACTAAGCCTTATATATTAGTATAGTGAAAAATTAGACTGAATTATATATTGAATTGAATATTGGGTTGTTGAGATTCAAAGACGGTAGCACATATGGCACATAGGGATTCAAGCCGTCTAAGCATCCCAACAATACCCGATGGAAGAAGAAAAAGAAAATACATTCACCCGGCTACTTCAATTTAGCAGGAAACACTGTATATCAGAAGCTTTTTTAAAAATTCATTTGGCAAAAGAAAAGAAACTGGAGGAATTGATACAAACTGTGAAATTCGATAACTGGGTTATTTTTGAACATCTGTCAAACACAAATAAAAAATTTCCACAATGACCTTGACATTTTGAAAGGTTACGAGAACCTCTAAGAAGGCACCTTTTGTTTTCAAAACGAAATAATCGAGTGAATGTGCAAACAAATTTAATAGCATGCCTGTATATCTAAAATTACCAATTCAAGAGAATGTTTTTTGAGAAACATAATGAAACAAAACAAGACGGTATTTATATATATTACTTTTGTCTTTAAAATGGTGTGGTGGTTTGGCGGGGGGGGGGGCATCAACACAAACAATTTTATTATTTAATGAAATATAACAATGCCGAGCTGTTGCCTGGCTGTCAGATGTGTTGTTATTTTCTGTTCTAACATTAGCAAGTCTCTCTATTTGAGCTATGTCATCAAAGTTCCCAATTGTTCTTGTTCTGCTGGATTGTGATGTTTTGACAAAAATTCGTCCATCTAATGTCCAATATGTATAAATTACACCAGCATGCCTCAAATTTGCTAATTGTTTGACCAGGAGAGTTCTGTAGTGTGTCAGATTTTCAGTTATAACATTTTTTTCTGGATCATCTTTAAGTGTTCTTTTGCTCACATATACAGCATTCCTAGTTCTTTATATGAACCTCACAATTATGATCTTTCATTTCTGGCCTTGCCAATAACATGGGACCTACTTATATCATCTCTTGTTATGTTGAGACCAAGTTTCTGGTTACCTACTTGCAGAACTAGTGTGTCTGTGTCAACAGGATGTTTCCGGTGTCCTTTCTCATCTACTGTAACCTTAATGTTATGGAAACGGAGACTGGTTCGTCTCGAATATTGTTCCATACTTTCCATTCTTGTTTCAAGTTCATTTTGATTTCTGGCCATTCTTTCAATGTCACTTTCATACTCCTCCATTGATAAGGTGTACTGATGAACCTGACTTTGCAGTGAGTGTAATGTTATAGATTGTCTGCACATTTTTCAGATAGATCATTGATAATTTTTTCTTGAGTTTCTATTTGTTTTTTTCAGAGGTTCAACAACTGCTTCAATAGTTATTTGCACTTGGGTGTCAATTATGGTAACAATGTTTTCTGCTATTTTTTCTGAAAGGACAGGGATTATTTTATTTAACACATCAGGACTAATAAGTGCTTCTACTATTTGTTCAGTTAATTTGCGATTTTGTTTTACTTTTCCTTTCCCTGGTCCTGTCTCTGAAGGTTCACCCACTGAGTCTTTCCTCTTTCCTACCCTTGTCAGGTCACCCAATGAACTCGAGCCTTTCCTTCTGGTTTGACGAGTAAGTTGCATTTGAGTAGCTGGGAGATCGTCGGGAGAATCGGGAACAGGTCTTTTGTTTGGATTTGGGGTAGCAGTACTTGGGTACATATTCAAGATCAATGAAATTTTGACACAATATTCACTACAACTTCATTATTGTATCCCAAGCTTATTTCTGGAAAAAAAAATAATTTCAAATTTTCCGTATTTTTCCATTAGTTGGACTTAATTTTTTATATGATTATCCCCGCACTTTCGAATGAAAGTTCGGGGATATTGTCGTTGGCCTCGTCCGTACGTCCGTCCGTCTGTGCGTCCGTCTGTCACACATCCTTGTGACGCGAACTCCTCCTACATTTTTGGATTTAGGGTTTTAATTTTGTTATCGAACTGTTGCATATATGCTGCAGATGCGCAATAAGCTTTCGGAATTTTGATATTGGTCTTGGTGCAAACAAGAGGCCCCAAGATGTCCATTTTTACACTTGTGGCATGCGACGCGAACTCCTCCTACAGTTTTGGATTTAGGGTTTTAATTTTGTTGTAGAATTGTTGCATATGGTCTGTAGATGCGCAATAAGCTTTCGGATTTTTGATATCTATCTTGATGCAAACAAGAGGCCCAAAAATGTCGATTTGACAAAGACCACAAAATGTGGATTGTGACACATATGGCATGCGACGCAAACTCATCCTACATTTTTGAATTTATGGATTTAACTTTGTTGCACAATTGTTGCATATAGTCTGTAGATGCGCAATAAGCTTTTAGAATTTTGATTCCGGTTTCAACTTCCGTTAATTTCCTGAAAATGTCAAAGACTGATATTTTTGGACTTTTTGGCATATAATCTTATATTTTGGCAAGTATTTGAAAAAAAATAAAAATTCTGAAATCTTATAATTCGAAAATGTGATTCCTATTGTGGTAAATATCCTGAAAGTCTCAAAGACCACTTATTTTTTGGAATTCTACCTAGCAACCATACTTTTAGCATTTGTTTTGATAAGGTTAATCATTTTTACCAATTGGATTTCAAAAATATTTGATTCCGATTTTGGTAAATTTCCTGAAAGTGTCAAAGACCACATATTTTTTGGAATTCTACCTAGCAATAATACTTTTAGGATTTGTTTCCATTAGGGCAATCATTTTCACCGATTGAATTTCAAAAATAGTTGATTCCAATTTTGGTAAATTTCCTGAAAGTGTCATAGACCACATATTTTTTGGAATTCTACCTAGCAACCATGCTGTTAGGGTTTGTTTCCATTAGGACAATCGTTTTCACCAATTGAATTTGAAAAATATTTGATTCCAATTGTGGTAAATTTCCTTAAAGTGTCAAAGACCACATATTTTTTGGAATTCTACCTAGCAACCAAACTGTTAGCATTTGTTTCCATTAGGGCAATTATTTTCACCAATTGAATTTCAAAAATATTTGATTCCAATTTTGGTAAATACTTGAAAGTGTCATAGACCACATATTTTTTGGAATTCTACCTAGCAACCATGTTGTTAGGGTTTGTTTCCATTAGGGCAATCATTTTCACCAATTGAATTTGAAAAATATTTGATTCCAATTTTGGTAAATTTCCTTAAAGTGTTAAAGACCACATATATTGTGGAATTCTATCTAGCAACAATACTGTTAGCATTTGTTTTGATTAGGTCAATCATTTTCAGCAATTGGATTTCCAAAATAATTGATTCCAAATTTGGTAAATTTCCTGAAATTGTCAAAGACCACTAATTTTTGGAATTCTACATTGAAACCATAGTTAAAAAATTTGTTAGAATAAGAAGAAACATTTCACCAATTTGATTTCCAAAATATATGATTCCAAATTTGGTAAAATTCCTGGAAGTCTCAAAGACTACTTATTTTTTGGAATTCTGCCTAACAACCATATATTCTTTTATTCCTTATGGTAAAAATAGTGATTGTCAATAGTTTAATTGAAAAAATGTTAAGAAAAATTATACTCAGGATCTATAGCTGTTTTCTGTGTCAAACAGGGGGTGCGGGGATTACTGTCGTTTCCGACAGTCATTACTCTAGTTTGTTTTGTTTGCACTATATTTCAGCACCGACATGCCATTGACTGATGATTATTGGGAAGTGGTTACATCCCTAGTAGTTACCAACATCCATACTAGAATTATGTCACCTTGACCTATATGTTGCACACGATCAAATACTTAAGCCATTTCTTCATACAAGACATAATTCTGAAAACTAATTATATATAAAAAATACCGATGTTGCATAAAAAAACTGTAAATTTCGTTATGCTGTACACGTGTTTCAAGGAGTTACCTCTCATCAGCAGCATTAATATCAAATAATATGGAAAGCCATAATCCAAAAGTTGTCACAAAAGAAGTACTCATTACCAAAAAAATCGATATAGGAAATCAAATCCAGTACCAAGGACATCTACATCTATATATTATGAGAATTTAAAAATATGGTTCCGGTTTTGGGAAATATCCTGAAACTCTCAAAGACAAGCATATACAGAGCAGGACATGCTTACCCTTCCGGAGCACCTGATGTCACTCTGTTTTTTGAGAGTTCACACCGTTAGTGCTTTAGTTTTTTTTTGTGTTGTATATGTAGCGGTTGTGTGTTTTGTGGGCATGTAGTGTCTTTGGTCTACCGTCTTCTGGTGTTCTTGATTTTGCCTTGTCTCTGGACTTTGATTTATGTAATCTTGTGCTTTGTTCCTTCGGTATTATACTGCCGTTGTTTTTCAATCATTTTGCATACCCTCAAAAGTCTAACGTCGTCGGCAATTTGGTTTCAGTTTTGTTAATATTGTCAGCTTAAAAAAATTCCAGGATAAACGCAATTCCGATATAGTAGAAAAGATTTTCGCTTAAGTCGGAATTCCGAGATAGTCGCAATTCTGCTTTAGTCGATTCAAATTTTGCGACTAAACCAGAAAATAAAATTTCCGAGTTAAGCGCAAGAAAAAGGCGAATAAATCAGAAACGAAATTTCCAGGATAAGCGCAATTCCCATTTAGCAGAGGGTAGAGGTCGATTAACTAGGAACTCCGAGATAGTCGCAATTCCGGGTTAGTCGAGTAACAGACGTATAATGAGATTATAAGTTAGTCCTTGTTTATGATTGAAAGAAAAGTCACCTGCGTGTTGTCTTTTACAGTTTGCAAATCGTTACTGTTTTGTATTCTAGTGTCATGAATATGTTATTAAATACCTTCATAAATAAAACATGGCTAGTTCTAGATAATCAAACCTGTGATACTTGATAATCAAAGTGCTGATAGCACTAATGGAACGATTGGACTCTATGTTCTTTAAAACAATATTTACAAATTATGTGTGTCAAACAGAATCCAGTACTATCCCAACAAATTTTTGATTTACTTAAAACTAATCTCATGCAGGAAACAATTTATGAAATACAATATGTATTAAATAACTCTTATGTAGAAGATTATTAAATGTGTTTTACTATATAGCCTGTGTTAAACTACTTGCCATATTTTGCCAGACTAGGACACTCATATAATTTAAAAGATACATTAACAGTGGAGGATCTAGACATTTGCTAAGATGGGGTTGGGGGGATGGGGAGGGGGGTCAGGGAGCGACCCATAATTTCTCAAAAAGAGGGTCCAGAACCAAATTGTCCAGAAAAACCCAAGGAATTTAAAATTTGTTCCAACCTAAAGGGGGGNGGGGGGGGGGCGCCACCATATTTGTCGTGGTGGAGCGTGGTGGAGCCGGAAGTGACGTCACCGGAAATGACGCAGAGCGGAAGTGACGTGACGGAAGTCACGTGACCGGAAACGGAAGTCACGTGACTAGAACACAAAGTGTTTTACTGCGCATGCGCAACCGGAATTGGCCCTATTTGAGGCCCTATACGGCCATTTTGATAGGAAATGACGTGTTGGCATAACACGTGACCCCGCAGGGGCTTCGTATGACCTTCTTACATAACACATGCGCGAAAGGAAGTGGGCGTAGGCCCACATGTAAACCGGAAGAGGGAGTATATCTACTGTAAGTAGCCATATTAACCGGAAATGACGTGTTGAAAGAGTGCAAGTCCCCGTAGGGGTGTTGTGTGACCTAACTACAGTGTACATGCGCGACTGGAAGTGGGGCGTAGCCCCATGTATAGAAAGGAAGTCGGGTATTTTCGGAACGACTCGGACATGGTCTTTTGGATGTTTTTATATGTTTTTACCCCTTTTTCAATGGTATTCTTGGTATTTTTTCTCCCTTTTCATCCAATTTATAGAAATTTCTCTCTTTTTCAGTATTGTTCTGCAATCCAATGTTTAACCTAATATCCGGGCGTTGTCATTCAGCAATTGTCGTTGTATTTCTGAGGGTGTCTTCTATCAGGGCCGCGTTCGTCAAAGGGACATAACTCTTTCTACTTATTTCCCGCGCTTTTTTATCTGTTGTAATAGCATTTCACCTTTTTCTCAGTATTGTTCTATGTAATTTCTCCCTTCTCATCCAATGTTTAGACTAAAGTCCTCTTGTGTAACCTTTTGTATGTGTTATTTTATTATTTTCCACTTTATTTCATAATTATCTTTCCTTTTCATCCAATCCTTAGAGGTATTTCCCTTTTTTCCCGCCAAATTCCTATAGTGTCGTCTGTTATTGCCATTTTGTTTCCTATTATATTACATAATTATCTCCCTTTTTCATTCAATTCTTAAAGTGATTTCCTTTTCCCTACCAGATTTCTATAATAATATCGCCTGCTATTGGTTTTTTATTATTGTTTCCTATTTTATTTCATAATTATTTTCCCCTTTCATCCAATTCTTAGAGTTATTTCCCTTTACCTGCTAATATCTATACTGTCGCCTGATATTTTTAGATTTCCCGTCATTTGTCATCCAATTCTTAGAGGTATTTCCCCTTTGTCGCCATAATTCTATAGTGTCGTCTGCTATTTTTAGCTTTCCCGCCATTTTTCATCTAATTCGTAGAATTTTCCCCTTTTTCCACATTATTTCATTACCAACTTCCTTTATCTAACAACTAACCCTAACCTAAGTTGCTATGACAACTCTGTATTCATTTATTTTTATTTTTGAATGTTATTCTGTTATTTATTTCTTACTATTACAGTTATTTTTCTTTTTATATTTTCTATTTTTGAATGTCATACTATTTTTTTTTCATTCAAAATATCGATTACCTTACTCTAACTTTGCTATGTTTCACCCTTAACCTGACTTCCAACCCGTAATGATAACCTTAGACCCTATCAATTATCTAACCCTAACCATGCTCTTACCTTAACCTTACAGAAACCTAACCATATTACTAGTATCTTAACCCTAACGTTTAAGTTATTTACACTGACACCAACACTTAGCCCTTAACTTAGACACGAGCTCTAACATATATTCTAACCATAACCTAATAATTATACAACCTCATGTCAACCGTAACATAACTCTTACTGACCGTTTCTTACTCTAATCCAAAACCTAATACTTACTTAAATCGAACCCTTAGTCCTAGCCAAACCTAATTCTACCATATATACACTCTAATTCTAAATCCTAACCCTAAATCTAACTAACCTAACAATAACACAATATATTCCCAAATTGTAAACCAATGTTAAGCCTAGCCTTACCCTAACCCTATGTCAAGCTTAACATAACCTTAACACAACCTTTTCCTAAGTAGTAAACCAATTGTAAGCCTATTCTTTTAATCTTAAGCTTTCCCTATCACTAACATTTAACCTTACCTTAATCACCTTTACCTGGAATTTGAGCTCTAAGCCCTTATCCTAACCCAACAATAATTCCGAAATCCTTTTTTACTAACCTTAATCATAATACATAACAATATCTAGCATTACTAACCAATACTTAATCTATCCCTAAACCCTAACCTAAGTATTAACAATAATTTGATACTAACACAACCTCACCTCTAACCCTTGAACTATTCCTAAGCTATAACCATAACATTAACCTCATTTCAACATTTACTCTACCCTCACTAACCCTTACTTACTATAAATCTTAACCTGACACTAATTTAACTTTAACCCTAATACTAGCACAATCTCCAACACTTATAAATATCTAGGCCCTAAACCAATTTTGCCCCTTACTTTACCTTAATCCTAGCCCTTATTCCGACCCCTACCTTTATCTTACTAACCCAATTCATAGACACAACCCTGAATCTTAAAGCCAACCGTAATGAAACATAACGTTATGATGTATAATTCTAACAGGAACGATCCTAAACTTAAAACCCTTATAATGAACGTTACCCCTGCCTAACCTTAACCCAAATGATGAATATAATCCAATCAGTAATCTTAAAGATATATGTGATTCTAATCCAAGTGATCTAAGTCATACTTAGCCATTAAACTGATTGTGTAACCAAAGGCCTTAATTTTATAACGAATCAATCTCAACTAATCCAAACCCAACTCTAACCTTAAGCCAAACCTTCTCACCTTTCCCTAACTTTTACCCTAATTCAACCAACTCCTCAACCAACCATGCATAAACCCAACTTTAACAATACCAATATACTAACGTTACAACCTCAACCCTACCCTTAATACCCTAAATTATACTGATAATATAATTCCAAACATAACCTAATTGATATGAAACAACGGCAGTAGAATACCGAAGGAACAAGGGAAGCGATGACTACAAAAATCGAAGTCCAAAGACATGGCAGAAACGGTAACAGATAAAAACAAAGACAAAACAAGGACGTGAGACAGCTACAATGCACGGAAATAAAAAGATAACATTAAGAACTAAGGCACTCATAGTGTGAACTCCCATGAAAACCGGGAGTGACATCAGGTGCTCCGGAAGGGTAAGCATGTCCTGCCCCGCTAGCGACACCCGTCACACTATAAGTAAGGTATAAAGTGTTTTGAAAGGTCTGTTTGGTAGGGGATTGGTTAATGTCATTTTCTAACCCTTAGACAAAAACCAATGTGATCCATGATACATGCTACTTCTCTAACCCTCAAACAGTATTATGGTGAAATTTGGAAAAGCTTTTTGTAAATCTCTATAGTATGAAAACAATCACAAGGACAAATCGGTAGCACAAACATCACTCATGAAGACAAAACTAAAATGTTACAATATGATATACAAGACAACACCAAACACGAAAGCACTGACAGTGTGAACTCCCATAAAAACCGGGAGTGACATCAGGTGCTCCGGATGGGTAAGCATGTCCTGCTCCGCTAGCGGCACCCGTCACACTATCAGTGAGTCAATCCGGGGTTGAGTCAAATCCGGTTATGTCAAATCCGTGAAGACGTGAAATTTAGCTGAAAATGTCCGTTTTCATTTGGGACACAGACACGTCATATCTGTAATTGATGTCATGGTGACGGCCATAGAATTTCTGAAGGGATGAAAGTAACAAAGGCTGAACAAATCCCTGACTAAGCAGCTTTTGGGACAGGGTTTTTGCTCTAACTAAAAAGTCACTGTATAAACTCTGGTACTCTAACCATAAATCGTAGCTATGACCTTAACGAACCCTAACTTTAATGTAATCTTCAACAATACCTCTTTCATGTATATAACCCAATTCTAGCCCAACTGATATATTTAATGAACTGATGTATGTGTCACTGTGCAATTCCAAACTGAAATGAAATATGTAAACCTTCACTCAAATAATAACCCTTACCTTAATGATGTATACTGAACCCAGTGATAAAATGATCCAAATGATGTATACGATGCTAACGTTATAACTTATTATGATTACCTAACCTTTAGCTGTCAAACTTTTTTCTAAAATTATCATTATATTGCTGCTGCTACTGCTGCTGCTTCTCGTCCATACTTGGATATGTCTGCTGCTGCTGGATTGATAGGCTATTGTGGTGGCTGCGGCGGCGGCGGCGGTGGTGGTGGCGGTGAATTTAAGGTATCTGGGTGGTGGTGGTGGAGGGATACTAGTCTGTGGTTTCGGCGGCGGCGGTGGTGGTGGTGATGGTGAATTTAAGGTATCTGCGTGGTGGTGGTGGAGAGATACTAGTCTGTGGTGGTGATGGTGGTGGTGATTAGCGTTTCTGGTGGTGGTGGTGGTGATGGTGGTGGTGAGATACTAGTCTATGGTGGTGGTGATGAAATAATAGTCTATTGTGGTGGTGGTGGCGGGATAATAGTCTGTGGTGGTCGGTTGTTTATCACTTTATTCATTTGGGGCATAATAATAACAAACTCTGACAATACGTTTTCATTTTTAATTTCATTTAAACAAAATACAGTAACATTCTAATTTTCTGTCTTTACATTAATGTCAATTTAAGTTTTCTGTCTTCAGTGCTGGTTCTTCCGTCACTTCAATATCTGTCTTCATATCTACTTAATTTGGTTCTGTAGCTACCTTCAACCGTTCTTCAGTTCTGGTTCTTTGTCTTCAAACACAGCTATGGAAATTTTTCAGCTATCTGTCGTGATAACCCATGCGCCTTGATGCAAAGACAATTCACTTGATGAACAATAACATCTACATTTTCTGCTTTCAATAAATCTCCGTCAACAATATTTATACCCATTCTGTCTTTATTGGATTCAGTCTGTTCTTGTATTCTATGTCTATTGTCCACATAGCTGTAATTCGTCAGTTAATATTTGTAAGACGGCTTCGGATTGGTTAATTTGCAATTGCCTGCGTTCTGATTGGTCAATCTTTGGTAAATGGCGATTTCTGATCTGTTGAAATCGCTGCAATTTGATTCTGTACACTTTCAATCCACTTTTCCTAATTCTTCTATCAATTGATGATGAGCTGCCCATATCTCTGTTGCTTGATCTTTGTATTCAGCACAATAGGTTTGAGTGAACACATATAATACATATATCCGTCAAGAATTGATAACCCCATCTTCAAACATGGTATGCACGATCCGCTTGTAGACCTCCAGACTGTCCATGACGAACTGAATGAGAACCCCATATAACTTCTTCTACCATGGATAACTCTAACCTAACACTATTCATAATTTAACACTATCTCTATCAATAATTTAAATATAACCCTTACCCAATTTAACCCTAATCCTTACTGTAATATAAACCTAATTCTAACACTAACCATAATAGTAATTTGTATTCTGTCTGTAAATACATTAATATTTGTTCTGAAAAGCATCATTCATTTCTCTTATGTTACAGACAGAATACAAATTACTACTACTATGATTAGGGTTAAGTTAAATTATGGTTAGGGTAAGAGTTAGTGTTAGTGCTAGGGTAAGGGTTAGAGTTAGGGTTAGTAAGGATAATAGTTGAATAACAGATAGGGTTAGGGTTGGCTTAGAGTATGTTAGGGTTTGATAACAGATAGGTTAGAGTTATTAGGGTTAGATATCAGATAGGGTTAGGGTTAGAATATAGCTAGGGTTAAGGTTAAGATAAGAGTATGGTTAGGGTTAGAGTTAGAGTGGATAAGGTTTAGGGTTAGAGTTAGATTAAAGATCGGATTAAGGTTATATTATGGTTAGTGTTAGGGTTAGAGTTAGCTTATAGATTGGTTAGGTTATATTAAGGTAAGAATTAGAGCTAGGTTTAGATTATGGTAAGGGTAAGGATTAGAGTTAAATGGTAGATAGGGTTACAGCTAAATTATGGTAAAGGTTAGAGTTGAATTATAATAAGGTTAGGGTAACAGTTAAATTATAGATGGGTTAGGGTTAAATTATGGTAAGGTTAGGGTAGGAGTTAGATAATAGATAGGATTATGGCTATATCATGGTTAGGGTTAGATTATGGCAAGGGTTAGGGTTAGATTGTGTAAGGATTATTGTTTAATTATAGGTAGGGATAGTGTCGATAAGGGTTCGAATATAACTATAAATCGTTTCACTAATCTATTGTTTATTTACACTTTTTACAATAATTCCATAATACATATTTTGAACATAATTTCGATTGAAAACTTTGACGATTAAAAGTACGACTGAAGCGTTTGGCGATTACAAAAACTCTCTACAAAAACTTATCTTAAACTGAAAATATTACGCTATATTCTTACAAACAAAATTCTTTACTTTATCATGAATGAAAAGCAGATGTCAGGTTTTTAACCTCTGTTGTAGAAAAATAATTACATAAAAATAAGCATCCGCACAGTTTGTCATTTAACAAAAACAAAGTACTAGAATTATCAAGATTTATAGAAAGTGCAGACGAACTGTTTAAACTATAAAAATGTCAAATACTTCATACTTTCACATGAAAATCGTCTGACTGTAAAAAGCTAATTATCTTTAACGATATGATATCAAAAACTACTCTAACAAGAAAATATTGACTAAAATTAATTAAAATTAAAAACTATAAACTAAATACTATTTGTCTCATAAACATTCCCCTCCTCTTGATTGCTCAAAGCAAATCAAAAACAAAACTTTACAAAAATTCACTTACTTTTGATTGCGAAAAATCTATCCTATACTATTTACACGAAATTTCACTTTAAAGTCAATGAAAAAAAATCCTATACTAGAAATTTCACTTTAAAGTCAATGATAAAAAACCTACGTGTGAACTTTTACTTAAAGTCAATACTCAAAATCCTACTAAGTCCTATTTTACTTATTGTCATTGTCATTTTCAATTTCTAATGGACACAGTTTTGTTATTGGTCTAACTAGCACATTTTGTCCGATCAACACTTTAGCAACGCGAACATGTCCATCTTTTCCAGGGAATACATCCACTATTTTACCTAACGGCCAATGTCCTCTTGGGAGATTAGGATTCATAACAAGCACTATATCGTTTATTTTCAAGTTTTGCTTCGGTTCATTCCATTTAGTTCGCTTATTAAGTCCTGGTATCCATTCTCTTAACCAACGTTTCCAAAAATGTCTTGCAAGTTCTTGTATTCTTCTCCAACGTTTTCGGGGATTAAAGTCACTATTGTCCACAGATTCTGGAGCGAATTGTCCACCAATTTGACCATGAAGAAAATGATTTGGGGTTAACGGCACATCATCTTTGAAATTTGCTGATTGATATGTCAGCGGTCTTGAATTAATAAGAGCTTCAGCACCGGTAAAAGCTGTCAATAGTTCTTCATCATTCAAATCGGCATTTCCTTAGATTGCATAAATTGCTCTTTTCGCTGCTTTAATCATTATGTCGTGTACACCACCAAAATGAAGTCCTAACGGAGGGTTGAAATGCCACTTAATCCCTTGGTTACATGCAGCGTCATTTATTTTGTCTTTATCTAAAAGTGCAACAAGTTCTCGGAGCTCTTTATTCGCTCCCACAAAATTTGTCCCATTGTCAGAAATTATCTCCTTCGGAAGGCCTCTCCTATTAACCATTCTATAAAACACATTGAGAAATGAGTCAGTGTCTAATCCAAATGCAACTTGTAAATGTACTGCACGTGAGGCCAAACATGTGAATAGGCATAAATATCTCTTTTCACGTCGCTTTCCACGACCTTGAACTGTTATAAAAGGTCCACCAAAGTCTACAGCAGCACGTGCGAATCTCTGGCAATGGAGCCATAACTCGTACAACAGTCTTTGCATTTCTCTTCCGGCATGTGTAACACTCTTTTTCATATTCTCGAATTGCTTCTCTACCAGATATAATCCAGAATCTTGAAGATAATGCTGATAATGTTTGATTTGTACCACTAATGTGTTTTCCATTCTCGTGATAACGTTTCACTATAAGTTTTGTAATCCAATGTTTTCGTGGTAATATAATAAGATATCTCACATCAAACGGTAAAAATTCCGCATATTTTAATCGACCATCACATCTGATTAATCCATCTTCATCTAGAATCGGATTTAAACTTGTAAGTTTGCTTGATTTTGGCAAGTCGTTATTGTTCACTAGAGAATTGTATTCTTCCTTGAAAGCCTCAATTTGCGCATCTTTGATAATTTGAATTTCAGTGTCTTCTACTTCTGAAGCGCTCAAAGTTCCTTTTTGTCTTTTATCGTGAATAAGTCTACAATTGTTAATAAATCTCTTGACCCATGAAAATACACGCACAAGTCTGACAAAACTAGAAAATCGCTTTGGGTCGAGTCGCCATTGTGAATCATTAACATGAATATTATTCAGAGTTAAAAAAGTAGACGCAGATTCATTGATGTTCTTGTTCTTATACTCTTTGTCGAACGAATTCTGTCTTTCAATGTTTGTTTCCGGTCATTGTGCTTCTTCATTTGCCAAAAACTCCGGACCATTCCATAATATAACATCTGATTCTAATTGCACAACAGTTCTGCCTCTCGATAACAAATCAGCAGGATTCTCCTTTGTCGGTACATATCGCCACTGCTTTGGGTTTGTCGAACTTTGTATTTCACCAATACGATTCGCAACAAATGTCTTAAATTCTCGGCTTTTGCCTCTAATCCAGTACAAAACATTCATATTGTCTGACCAAAATGTAATGTCTCCGTTTGGCACTTCTAAAGCAAGTCCAACTGAAAGTGCTAACCTGAGTCCCACAACTGCTGCCATTAATTCTAATCTCGGAATACTGACTGATGTTAAGGGAGCAACTCTTAATTTTGCAGCAATGAGACGCACTGATATTAATCGACTTTGATAAACATGTCTTGCATAAATAACAGATCCATAAGCTTCTTGTGATGCATCACAGAACGCATGTAAAGTTGTTGACACAATAATTTCGTTTAATTGCAAACACCTCGGTACTTTGATGTTGCTAAGGTCAGTAAGTTCACAAAACCAGTTCTTGCACTTCTTTATCAACTCATTGTCTAATTGTTTATCCCAGTCTACGCCTGTTGACCATATGTCCTGTAGTAATATCTTTCCCCTTACAGTGTACGGCATAATAAATCCTAATGGATCAAACAACATCGCTACTTTGCTCAAAAAGTATCGCTTTGTAAATTTGAAATCACTAGTCGGTGGATTCGCTGTAAATGTAAACATGTCAATGTCAGCTTGCCACAATACTCCAAGTGTTTTAACAGAAGGCTGTTGTCCTTTGTCTAGATCGACGTTTGAAGCTCTATCTTCTTTTGGGATACATTGTAAAACAACTGTTGAATTTGAAATCCATTTACGGGCGTGCATATCCGCTGCTCCCCACAACTTAGACAACTGATTATATAAGATTCAGGGTTATGTCTATGAATTGGGTTAGTAAGATAAAGGTAGGGGTCGGAATAAGGGCTAGGATCAAGGTAAAGTAAGGGGCAAAATTGATTTAGGGCCTAGATATTTATAAGTGTTGGAGATTGTGCTAGTATTAGGGTAAAAGTTAAATTAGTGTTAGGTTAAGATTTAGATCAAGTAAGGGTTAGTGAGGGTAGAGTAAATGTTGAAATGAGGTTAATGTTATGGTTATAGCTTAGGAATAGTTCAAGGGTTAGAGGTGAGGTTATGTTAGTATTAAATTATTGTTAATACTTAGGTTAGGGTTTAGGGATAGATTAAGTATTGGTTAGTAATGTTAGATATCGTTATGTATTATGATTAGGGTTAGTAAAAAAAGGATTGTTCGGAATTATTGTTGGGTTAGGATAAGGGCTTAGAGCTCAAATTCCAGGTAAAGGTGATTAAGGTAAGGTTAAATGTTAGTGATAGGGAAAGTTTAAGATTTAAAGAATAGGCTTAAAATTGGTTTACTACTTAGGAATAGGTTGTGTTAAGGTTATGTTAAGCTTGACATAGGGTTAGGGTAAGGCTAGGCTTAACATTGGTTTACAATTTAGGAATATTGTGTTATTATTAGGTTAGTTAGATTTAGGGTTAGGATTTAGAATTAGAGTGTATATATATGGTAGAATTAGGTTTTGCTAGGACTAAGGGTTCGATTTAAGTAAGTATTAGGTGTTTGATTAGAGTAAGAAACGGTCAGTAAGAGTTATGTATCGGTTGACATGAGGTTGTGTAATTATTAGGTTATGGTTAGAATATAATGTTAGAGCTCGTGTCTAAGTTGAGGGCTAAGTGTTGGTGTCAGTGTGAATAACTTAAAGGTTAGGGTTAAGATACTAGTAATATGGTTAGGTCTCTGTAAGATTAAGGTTAGAGTATGGTTAGGGTTAGATAATTGATATGGTCTAAGGTTATCATTAAGGGTTTGAAGTCAGGTTAAAGGTGAAACTTAGTAAAGTTAGGGTAAGGTAATCGATATATTGAATGAAAAAAAAAATAGTATGACATTCAAAAATAGAAAAAATAAAAAGAAAAATAACTGTAATAGAAATAAATAACAGAATAACATTCAAAAATAAAAATAAATGGATACAGAGTTGTCATAGCAACTTAGGTTAGGGTTAGTTGTTAGATAAAGGAAGTTGATTATGAAATAATGTGGAAAAAGGGGGAAAATTCTACGAATTAGATGAAAAATGGCGGGAAAGCTAAAAATAGCAGACGACACTATAGAACTATGGCGACAAAGGGGATATACCTCTAAGGATTGGATGACAAATGACGGGAAATCTAAAAATATCAGGCGACAGTATAGATATTAGGCAGGTAAAGGGAAATAACTCTAAGAATTGGATGAAGAGGGAAAATAATTATGAAATAAAATAGGAAGCAATAATAAAAAACCAATAGCAGACGACATTATTATGGAAATCTGGTAGGGAAGAGGAAATCACTTTAAGAATTGAATGAAAAAGGGAGATAATTATGTAATATAATAGGAAACAAAATGGCAATAACAGACGACACTATAGGAATTTGGCGGGAAAAAAAGTGAAATACCTCTAAGGATTGGATGAAAAGTAAAGACAATTATGAAATAAAGTGGAAAATAATAAAATAACACACACAAAAGGTTACACAAAAGGACTTTAGTCTAAACATTGGATGAGAAGGGAGAGATTACAAAGAACAATACTGATAAAAAGGTGAAATGCTATTACAACAGATAAAAAAGCGCGGGAAATTTTGATAAACGCGGCCGTGATAGAAGACACCAACAAATAAAACGAATGCGGGACAATTACTAGCAAGAGCTATGTCCCATGACGAACTCGGACATGATAGAAGACACCCTCAGAAATACAACGACAATTGCTGAATGACAACGCCTGGATATTAGGTTAAACATTGGATTGCAGAACAATACTGAAAAAGGGAGAAATTACTATAAATTGGATGAAAAGGGAAGAAAAATACCATGAATACCATTGAAAAAGGGGTAAAAACAAATAAAAACATCAGAAAGACCATGCCCGAGTCGTTCCAAAAATACCCGACTTCCGGTCTATACATGGGGCTACCCCCCATTTCTGGTCGCCCATGTACACTGTAGTAAGGTCACACAACACCCCTACGGGGTCTTGCACTCTTTCAACACGTCATTTCCGGTTAATATGGCTACTTACAGTAGATATACTCCCTCTTCCGGTTTACATATGGGGCTACACCCACTTCTGGTCGCGCATGCGTTATGTGAGAAGGTCATACGACGCCCCTGCGGGGTCACGTGTTGTTCCAACACGTCATTTCCTAGCAAAATGGCCGTATAGGGCCTCAAATAATGCCACGTCCGGTATATATATATATATATATATTTATATATATTCCCGAAAAATTCCTTTCAAATAATGACATTATGAAATAATATCCTACTTTTTAATTGCTAAAAACAGTACTTTTATCTACATAGGAAACTATTTCATGGCAGATACTATTATATGTTACAATGTTTTTATACGAATATCATATGTTTTACATTGTTTGAAGTGAAAATTAAGGGGGTACATGTTTATTAGCAGTACCGCTCCTTTCATGTGGCAACTTACGGTGTACAATACTTGGCTCAAGTATCAACAGCAGCATGAAAAATTTCACTTTAGACGTTTATAAAACAATGCTCGATTAATTCTTTCACATCATAATTCATTATGCTTTTTTACAGAGCATTCCATTGGCATTGTTAAAAGATAGTGATATTTTAAAGAATGTTAATGCAGTACATTTAAAGAATTACAGAGTATCCAAATTATTGGAGTGAGAGTATAAATATGAAACAGTTGCTGTGCATTCAGGGATTATCTTAATTTTCGTCAAGTGAATACATCTGATGTGAACGTTTCATTGAAGATTTCCAGGGCATATACTTTTTTTGGTGTGTTTGGCTGCATGAGAAAGATTTACATTGGATATATCTTCTGAATTACATTTTTCCTGAAAGATCCTAAGAGGAAGAAAGCTTGTTAATAGTAAATACCACATGATTAAATTTGTATTGACATTACAACCCCCCCCCCCCATACACTCAAACACACTCTCTCTACATTAACCTTACAGTCACAATGAAACTATAATAGTGAGCAACTATCACAGCTTGACATCAGTTGCATTGGGCCTGTAAAAATATCAAAAGTATATTACAGCATTGATATTATTTAAAATAATCACAGCAATATTAATACACATTTCCACTATTCCTGATAAGCCCATCCCCTCCATTGCAACACATGGTAACTCAGCAGGCTAGGTCAAGCCAATCAAGAAAATGGCGGATATTATAGTTATTAATGTTATATCCTAATGATTTTCTTTTGCTATCAGAATAAAATAAATATCTATAGGGAGATATTAAAAAACCTAGTTGTTCCCTTTTTGCTCCTGGATTATTATTAGAGTTGAAAATGAAGAAGTTTATTTTGTAAAGTTCTGTAGACAAAAATATTTATCACTGAATGTTTTTATAAGCAAATATGTCTCTGGTGATTGTATTTGATTAATAAATAAAACTTTTTAAATAATATCATATAAATTACCGGTATGCATAATCAGATAATTTGTTAAAGTAATGTCTTATAAGAAACTAATTAATCCAATTTACATTATCTTACAAGCCAGACTCTTACCATTATCAGCTTAATAATTATGTAAATAAACAATTAAAATGTTTTCATTGCTAATAACGTGTTAAAAAATTACTTTGTTACTAAGAGCACTGTGAAATAATTTACTTGTGAGATTACTATTTAATATTTTTTAAAAAAATCGTTTTTTCTTTTAAAAATCATGTGCGAGTCCATGAAATAAAAAAAAAACTTGTGGGTCATATATATAACCAATTAAAAGTTTAAAACTGTCCCAGTATTTAAGCTAGCTGCATTTAAATTGAGTAAAAATTCAAGGGATTAAATGAAAAGGCATTCTTAAAACAGAGAGTTTTTCTTCATGTCCATCCCATATATACTAAAGTTTTTATTCTGAAAAAGATAACTCATTTTTTTCATTAAGGGAAAAATTATTGGATGCACATGAACCGTGCATGATTCTTTTTTTTCTTTTTTTTTTTGCATTATAGCATTTACATTGCATGTTCTTAAAAGGCCCATTACCATGAGTCCGATTTTGTTTTTCTAGTGTTTTATAATTTTCACATTCTACAAAACATTATATGAAAGCATATTAATATAAAAAGGAAAAAATTGAAGAGAATTATTATTTTGTTCTCATTATATATGCAAATATTTTTGAATGTTAATTCCAGTTTCAAACACACTTCTAAAGACAAAATATTGCATTGTCAAAAGTTGTAATTTAAATTAATAATTTCATTTACAAGGAATTGGCATAATTGGTACACCAATGCTTGAAAAATTGTATATCATAAAAAGTCTATTATTTTAATTTTTATCATTTTTAAAGGTTTCGATTACATAAAGCTTTAATCCAAAGTTCCATGTAAACAACTGTCATTTGAATAAAATCAATCAAAACAAGATATTTTTTATTTACTTTGTAAATTTTTCTAAAATTCCCTATACATTATAGTGTTATGATAAGAAAGCTTGACCGAGGGTATGTCCGACCACATGTGTTATAATTATTTGTTTACTCACGTGTGAAATTCTACAAATGTGATTGGCTAAATCACTGATTTAAGATAAGAGAGTGGAAAGGTCTATTAAATATAAATATGTTCTAAAGGCATTTATGAAAAAGACTTTAATTTTTTATCATTGGATTTGAAGAAAATCATTTGGAGTTGTCTTTCTTTTCATGTTCAGAAATTTGGAAAACCCCCTTTATTGCTAAATAATAGCATCAAGGATTACCACCTATAAATATCAACCAATATATGAAGAACATGCTCAGAAAAATAGGTGAAGGTCACAGGAAGTGAAAATTATAGTGATTTCACAGATCTGATGAACTTTGAAATTTTCCCTGAGGTTACTATCAATTAGGACTAACATTTTCACCAATTGAATTTCAAAAATATTTGATTCCAATTTTGGTAAATTTTCTGAAAGTCTCAAAGACCACTTATATTTTGGAATTATACCTAGCAACAATACTGTTAGGATTTGTTTCGATTAGGGCAATCATTTTCACCAATTAGATTTTCAAAATAATTGATTCCAAATTTGGTAAATTTCATGAAAGTCTCAAAGAAAACTTATTTTTTGAAATTCTACCTAGTAACTGTATATCCTTGTATTATTTCCTTGTAAAAATAGTGACTATCAATTTTTTTTTAAATGTTGAGAAAAAACCCAAAGGGTCTATGACGACTGTTTTCTGTGTCAAACATGTGAGTGCGGGGATGGCCATCTTTTTTGATGGCACCACTTCTAGTTTCTAATTGTTATTCTTCATCTTCAAATAACCAGTATATAACAAATTGGCAAATCCAAACACCCAACACTAGTCATCACTTGGAAAAGATTACATGAATGAACCAGAAGAAAGAAAATATACAAAATTTAATACTACATGTCATGTAAGAAAAGGGAAGTAATTGCAAAGTCTAAATGAGTACATTAAATAAAAAGAAGGCTTTTATTATCCCCTCGCCCAACGGAGTTGGGGAGGGGATTTAGCATTTCGCCCGTCCGTCCGTCTGTCTGTCCGTCTTTTCGTCCCACCTCAGGTTAAAGTTTGCGTTAAGGTACATATCTGAGAAAACTACACGTGGGATATCAATCATTGGTAAATGGATGCGTCTTGGAGAGTGATGCTGCTTCAGATGATAATTAGGTCACTCTGACCAACATTTTATGCTTCAGTGACTCCTGTTAAAGTTTGTGTTAAAGTTCATATCTGAGGAACTACATGTGGCACAACAATCATCTTTGGTCAGTGGATGCGTCTTGGTGAGTGATGTTGCTTCAGATGATAATTAGTTCACTCTGACCTACATTTTATGTTTCAATGACCTCGGTTAAAGTTATCGCAAAGGTTCATATCTGAGAAACTACATATGGGATATCAATCATCTTTGATCAGTGGATGCATCTTGGAGAGTGATGCTGCTTCAGATGATAATTGGATTACTCTGACCTACATTTTATGCTTCAGTGACTCTGGTTAAAGTTTGTGTTAAGGTTCTGATTAGGTTTGTTTCTCAACAACTATAAGTTGTAGATCAATGATATTTGGTATGTATGTTGATCTTGGGTATTAAATGTCAGTCTGTTATATGATTTTTGCCCTTGACCTCAATTTCATGGTGTAGTGACTGCATTTAATTTCTCTGATTAGGTTTCTTAACAACTATAAGACGTAAGTCAAGGATATTTGGTATGTAGGTTGGTCTTGGGCAGTATATAACAGTCTAGCATATGACTTTTGTCTTTGACCTCAATTTCTTCTTATTGCGACCACAATTGTTTTCTGATTTTAAGCTCGCCGGAACGAATGTCCGGAGAGCTATTGTCATACCCCCGGCGTCGGTGTCGTCAGCAAAAACTTTACCTTGCTTGTGAAACAGAGATCTTAAGAGATGGGATGTTGATATTTAGTATGTGGCTTCCTATGAAGAGAGCTTTCTGTGGTACCATATTTGTAGACATTTTGACCTTGACCTTGCTCTTAGGGCAATTTTAAGAAAACTTTAATCTTGCCTCTAGAAGGCTTGCTTTTAGTGGTAGGATGTTCATATTTGGTATATGACTTTCTTATGATGAGAGCTTTCTAGTGGTACCATATTTGAAGACATTTTGACCTTGACCTTTCCCTGAGGGTAATTTTTAAAAAACTTTAACATTGCCTCTAGAAGGTAGGGTTTTAGTGGTAGGGTGTTCATATTTGGTATGTGACTTCCCTATGATGAGAGCTTTCTAATGGTACTATATTTGTAGACATTTTCACCTTGACCTTGGTCGAGGGCAATTTAAAAAAAAAACTATAACCTTGCCTCTATTAGGTAGGCTTTTAGTGGTAGGTATGTAACTTTCTTATGATGACAGCTTTCTAATGGTACCCTATTTGTAGACATTTTGACCTTGACCTTGCCGAAAGGGCAAATTTTTTCAAAATCTTTAACTTTGTCTCTATAATTAAGTTGTTTATTGGTATGGTGTTCATATTTGGTATGCGACATCTTTTTTTATGAGAGTTTTCTAATGGTACCATATTTGTAGACATTTTGACCTTGACCTTGCCCTGAGGGCAATTTTTTAAAAACTTTAACCTTGCTTTTAGAATTTAGTCGTTTAGTGATAGAGTGTTCATATTTGGTATATGACTTTCTTCTGATGAAAGCTTTCTGAAGGTAAATTTCTATAACTTTCCAACGTTGTGCATTGAGGTTACTGTAATCCCCGGCAAGCTATGTTGTCTTCTGACAACTCTTGTTAATATTAGTGGTTAGTTGATTATAACTTAGATTCTGGTTTGACCATAGCACATAACCATGTTTATTTTGCCTACACTTTGTGATTTATGTGCTAATGGGCGAGACATCTCTTTGAGGCCACACTTGTTTGGTTTAAGTCATTTCCCCTAAACTGTAAGTATATTTTACACTTGAGTGACTTTTATTAAATTTTACTTTAAGACATGTCTCATTGATGCATTGAAAGTTTGTCTGTAGGTACAACTTGGATAGTATTGTAGAGTCCACTAAGGCGGTTTGTCATTTTCACCTTTATTTTACACTTGAGTGATTGTAGTGAGTAATTGCATTTAAACCCATATCTCAGAGAGTACTGGTGATAAGGCAATGTAATTAGGTCAGAAGGAAGAACTTGGGTACTTCTGCCTTCTGCGTACTCCCCTGTTATCTTTACACTTGACTGAAACATTCAG